>PVNU02002354.1:0-137234 GCA_003013855.2 Liriodendron chinense
CATTCCTACTGGGATCAACGAAAAACACAAATATTAGCCTGATCAAAACTTCTACGGCCCCACAAATATTTCAATTATGGACGTTTAATCCTCGTGTTTTTTGGCCCACTCAAGTCTTGGATCACACTCATTTTTTGTCACACGTTCTAAAATGAGATCACAAAACAGATAGATGGGGTGGATCTCTCACAAACATCATAGTGAACCCCACATAAGCTTCCATCACAACTCCGTGCCAAAGGCTTTTGGAGGCCTCGTAAGCTGCAGCGTTTTTCAAATGGGCCCATCGCAACTTGTTCAAATGGGACCATTGTTCAGTGATCCAAACCATAGATGAGCAGGGCCTCACCGATGGATAGCCACCACAAAAAAAAAATTACCTTGATTGGAATACCGCACAATACCAATATTTGAGCTTTTATAGCTTGAATATGAATGGTTACCTAATTTATTTATTATTTTTCTTAACTACCTATATTGTACTTCTATATTGCTGGACAGTTGAGTCAAAAACTTGAAACACATGAGAGATCAAGTGTGCTACAACACGGAAAATTGTGGGAATAATGATTTCCACCGTTGAAACTTTCCCAAGGCCGTTGTTTATTTGTCATTATACCTGTTCGTACATCACACACGACATGGATGAAGGTAAAAGAAAAAGAAAAACAAAATATCAGCTTGATACAAAGCTTTGTGGCCCTTGAGAATTTTTCAATGGTAATGTTCAATCTACTTTATTTACTGTGGTGTGATCCCCTTGAACTTCAGATATGGTTAGTTTTTTATATCAAGCCCTAAAATTATATGGGAAAATGGATGGATGGAGTGGATAAAATACTCACAACACAATCAGTTCCTTCCCTATCCACCTTTACCTTTAGTGCGACCCACTTGGTTCACGGATGCATCCTATTTTTTTTATCTCATGTCCTAAAATGAACTCACAAAATGAATGAACGGGGTGGATTTCTCACAAACATAACTCACCTGGTCCCATATTCCGTACAAAACTGACTTCCAATCCTTGCCAAGTTGGATAGATTCTTGCAGGAGCGAGAGGGGAGAGGGGAGAGACTCGCCCTCTCCGCCTTCTATGCCCTTGGAGATTCGGATCCCACCAACGGGTGGGATTGCGGCGTACGCAGCGTACGCAAGCCGTGGGTGTAGCAAAATTCTCCTCATCCGCACTCCTTGAATGACCGTGTCTCATCCACCGTGAACATAGCATAGAGTTGAGTCGATCTGGACCGTCAAAATCATAGGATTCTTTGTAGATGCGATACAGCTGAAGAAAAAAAAAAATTCTATTTGATCATATGATTCTAGCCATCCAATGGTGCCCATCGAATGAATGGATGGTTAGTCCAATTACAGTAGTGGATATCAGTGATTGATCTACTTCAACAGCCAGTATCAGATAGATAAGATCATTAGATCAGTGTGTTTTCTATATTATAAAATGAGGCCAAACAACTTGGGGTGTCCAACGACATACATGTATTCCACAGAAGTCACCACTGTTTAAGAATTTCTAATATTGTGGTCGACCTGATGAGTAAACCAGCATGACTTCTGGGAGAGCATCTTGAATGTGGGACCCACCCGATGACCAACTTGGGCTTATCAAACCTCACATATCATTGTAATATAATAATATGTTAATGATACTTAGCACTGCACGTTAGCGACTACCAGTGAAAGTGGATGTGGCACTTCCAAGATAGGTGTGGCGGGCAAAAGAAATTGCACTATTCTTGTCATGGTTCACTTATTTTAAAATGGATTTGGACAAGGCAAGGGCTCTTTGGGGCCTACTGTGATGTATAGGTTTCATCCATGTTGTTCATCCATTTTCCAGATCATTTTAGGGTATGAGCCCTGGAGCCCCAAAATGAGGCAGATCCAAAGCTCCAATGGACCAGACTGGGGATTGAATACCTATTAAAAACTTCTTGACGACTACACAAGTTTTTGATCAAGCTAATGTTTTACCTTCATGGGGATTTGTGTGACCTTATGAATAGGTTAGGTGAAAAATAAAATCATGGTAAGCCCTACGAAGGTTTCAATAGTGAGCGTTATCATGACCATTTCTTGTGGTGTTGTATGCTTGAGTTTTGGATTTGCCATTTTTATTTTTATTTTTGTTCCATAACATATAATGATCTACCTGCATCCCTTTAGCTCAGTGGTAGACTCACATAAGGTCATGGGTTTGTGCACCCATTGTGGTGTGAGTGTAGGGGCATGTATGGGGGTGTGTAAGTGCATGTTAAAATAAAATAAAATAAAAAAAGCTATAATGATCTTAAAAATATGATGGATGGCATGAATAAGACCCATAAACCAATGTACCCACAGATCCCCTACCTAGATTTGAGTACGTCGAGGAAGTTAGGATGCCAGCTTCCTTTACAATGGTGGTGATTCATTATCGTTGCACTTGGCATTGGTGTTCGTATTTAGACCATTGAAATTGTGAGAAATATTGTGGATGAATCGGATCTATAAAATATCTCTGTGATCAGAAAATCTTAACTGTCCAATTGACTATTATAAAGTGGATGGTTAAAGTAAAATAATGAGTTCAAGGGCAAAACTGATGGCTGTTGGCTGTCTCGATTGCTCCGATGTCATTTCATGTGCGTCGTTGAACTTTGAAAGGTGACCAACGGTTTAAAAGTTAAGTGCTGGTAAACCATCATAGTCCTGTTAAAGGGTCCATTTGGGGGACGCGGATTGCCTGCGAAAGCCTTTGGCAGGCATCTCCTGCGCTCGGAATCTAGGTGGGGTCTACTGTGATGTTTGTGAGAAATCTACGCTGTCCGACCGAGATCATTTTAGGCGTTGCGATAAAAAATGAATGGAATCCAAAATTCAAAGTAGGCCGCACGAGAGGAAAAGGTAGTTAGGGAAATTCCTACCATCGAAACCTCTATGGGATCCACAGTGATGTTTATATGCCATCCATACCGCTCATAATGTCATTCCTACTAAGATGAGCTGAAAACACAAATATTATCCTCATTCGAAACTTCTATGGCCCCATGAATATTTCAACTGTGGAAGTTCAACCGTCACCTTTTCGGCCCACTTGAGTCTTGGATCCTGTTCATTTTTTGTCTCACAAAATGGTTGGACAAAGTAGATTTCTCACAAATATCACGGTGGACCCCACCTAGATTCCGAGCCCAGGAGATGCTGCAAAGGCTTTCGCAGGCAATCCCTGTTGCCATCCATTTGGGGGACGCGGATTGCTTCCGACCTTGGCCCGGCGTTTAAGCGTCCAACCAGATCTGTGTAGGACCCACTGTGATGTACAGGCTTCCAACGAAGTTCAAGCGTCCAACTAGATCTGTGTGGAGACCCACCGTGATGTATCAATTCATCCAAGCCGTCCATGCCTCTTATAAGATTATGTTAAGGAAAAAGCCCAGCAATGTGTCAGATCCAACGCTGTAGTCTACCACCCCAAATAATAAGCTTGGGTGGCATTAAATGCGAGAGTCATTTCTGGTGTGGTCCATAACACCTTTGAATCTCTACTATCAAAAACTTCGTGGATTCCAGGGGAATGTTTACTTGCCATCCAACCTGTTGATAAGGTCACAAACAACTAGATGAAGAGACCACATAAATATCATCTTGATCCAAAGCTTTTGTGGCCAAGGAAGTTTTTAATGGTCAATCAACACTATTTCCTGTACTATGGTCCATCTGGATTCGGAACTACTTCGTTTTTTGGATCATACCCTAAAATGAACTTTTAATATGGATGGACGGTGTGGATGTAGTCACATACATCACAGTGGTCCCACAGTCAGGGGTCCCACCCACCTCGGTGGATCCGGGGTCTCACCTAATCCGCTCCCGCGTGCATTTGGCAAAGGGATCCGTGTAATCAGCGTTAAGTCTAATTATGATTTTCGCATGTCCATGATTCTAACGTACCATTCCCTGCACTAAAGTGATACTTTTCTTCTCATAAATCCAATTAAAGATGGTGCAATCTTTACTATGGGTCCTACCTTGATTTATACACAATGTCCTTCCTTTTTCCCTTATCATTTTAAGGCATGAACCCAAAAAATGAAGAAGATCCAAATCTCAAGTGGATCATGAAGGAAACACTAGTGATTAAACACCCTACCATTAAAAACTTTCCAAGACCCACTGTAATGTACCGTAATATTGTGGTAATGTTTATTTTCCATCTAACCTGTGGGAAAAGTCATCGTAAGCCTAGATGAAGGGAAAAAACACATTACCTTGATCCAAAACTTTTGTGGTGTATTAATGGTCAATCACCATTGTTTTGTATGGTATGAAAGCAGATTGTATACGACACCTAGTTGGACCTTTTAAGTGTTTGACCAGATTTATGGGGGGGACAAAAATGAGACAGATCCAACGCTCTAGTAGACCACACCAGAGATGACTGTTGCATCTAACGCTTTGTGCGTTTAATGCAATCAGGCTTACTATTTGGTGTGTTCCACTAGAGCATTAGCTCTGACTCATTTTTGGGCCCACACCCTAGCATAATCTTAGAAAAGTGATAGACGGCATGAATAAACAAATAAATCACAATGGGCCCCCATACGGATCTCATTGGATGCTTAAAGGTCCGACCCATGGTATGGCCCACATTAGAATTGGATCTGGGCTCATGCCTTAAAATAATTTGGAAAAAATGGATTAATGTCATGGATATATAATAAATACATGAAGGCCTCAGCCTAAGGGTTGCACATCTTGGGTGAGGCCCGGCTGCACCTAATTAATCCATGTCGAAGAGAAGCACCAACTCCATGCACAAAATCCTTAGCAAAGGACTTGGCCCCTCCCAAGTTGAGATTAGACTTAATCTCTGTTGTGTGGGTCCCATAGCAAAAGTGAACCTAAGCATCCTTTATTTTGGTTTACAAGCTGAGGATCCTCTACAACATTGGTAGGAAAGGCCCACTGTACTTTGTGTATGGAATCCAACTATCCAAAAGGGTCGCCCCACCAAGAAATTGGAATGCTCCAAAAAGAAGGGCCAATTCAACCATACCATGAGCCAACATGTGAGCTTGAAAGTTTTTGGATGGATGTTCATTATTTGGATGAAGCTGGTATTTGTGTTTTCCTTTCATCTTGGGTTATGGGACTTTATGAAGAGGTTGGACGGCGAATTAACATTGCCGCGGCCCTCAAGATGTTTTCAATAGTGAGCATTCAATCCCCACTGTTCCTTGTAGTATGGTCTACATGAGCTTTGGACCTGCCTTATTTTTTGCCTCATGCCTTAGAATGCTCTCAAGCATTAATAAAACACATGCATTATGGTGGGGCCACAAAGCTTTTTTCATCAGCTAGCTGGCTAATGTCGGGCTCACCGTCCAAACCGTGTCGTCCGCCTCACCTACTCCGCTCCCCTTTTTTCTAGTCAGCTTGAAAAAAGATGCACCACGACTTATCCAACCAAAGGCATCTCTTTTATAACATAATGGAGCATTGTAAACACACCCCTCCTCCCCTTATTTTGTGACAATTACAAAAACACTCCTATTTTGGGTAATATCTACTATACATAGCGAGAGTAGCCATGGATCTCTCTACCGGCAAAATTAGTTTTTGGATGAGGTAAAGCTTTGCCTTATTTCAACAACACAGGAGCTTTTTTTTTTTTTTTTTTTTCAAGCTGAAAGATTATTTATGGAATTTAGAAATCCAAGACCGATCAGTTGCCTATTAGACTACTTTCCGTAGCCTAAACACCTGAAAACTCCATGAGATGTTCATTTGGGTTGGATCAACTTCAAGACTCAACCTGACTCAATTCAATATTTAATAATTAGATATTATTATTTTGTAATTATATTATAAAATAAGAGATCAACAATCTATTGGGTAGAGGGTGTCTCTATCTCCCACAAAGGAGATGACTAATTTCGTTCTTGTTTTTAACATGTTCTAGGTTTTTAATAAAAACTACGTTAGCAAGCGGAGTGACTTGGCTCGAGTCACCGTGAGTCATGTTGAGTTGACCCAGTTTGTGAGTTGATTCGACAGATTTTCATGAGTCAATCTCACAAGATTGAGTTTCATAAGGACTTGGCTTGAAATCTCACTGAATCGAGCTCTCTTAGCCTGAGTTTCGAGACTAAGAGTTTTATAACTATGTTGTGCTCCGGAGTGGGACAGATACCTCATTCGCTGTCAATGTGGCTTAGGTCAGAGATTTAGGCTGTCCATCATGTGGGGACTACAGTTAAAACCTTCATTTTTCTGCTCAAGTGGCCATCCATGCATCATAAAAGCGAACCTTCGGTGAAACTGACATTTTCCACAGTTAATTAGCTGTGCTCGACCCAATTCAGACCCCACCTGATGAATGGATAGGAATGTTAATGGTGACCCGAATTGATGAACACCTGCATTTCCTACGTGTGTGCTATTTTAGCACCAAGGGACAAAATAGTACCACAGACGCGTACTGCCTGAAATCTGACAATTTCGGTCTATTCATTCAGGTTTAAGAGTGGATGCACATCAAGTCAGGTAGCATTTAATAAATGGCCCAAGCCCAGCTCATTGTTGATTCATGCACACAGCACTCAATCAGTGGGCCATTTCTTAGATAACGTTATAAAATGAAATTTTACAAAAAAGAAACTACTCAGTACCTTTTTTTCAAAAAGATACCTCATTAATTTAAGTAATTATCATTACCGTACCTACAGCGAGATTTGTTGACGCCCGTTCAGGTCAGCCGTGCAAGCAAAGGGGCTGTGAATAAATGCTTCCATAAATCATAAGCCCATGCTGTGGCCTACCAATTAGTCGGTCTTAATTTATCTGCGAAATTTCCAACTTCATGAGTTACATCAGTGGCACAATGGCAGGCAGAATTATTTAGTACGGGTGATTTGTGGTCCATTCATTTGGATTTTCTTGATCATGTAAAGGGACCAGTGTACGTCAGGTACTATTCATTTACCTATCTATCGGCCATGTTGAATTTGGGTCACACGCAGAATTCATGTAGCAAGGATTAATGCTAGTAGGGAAATGAGCTGCTGTGGGCCCCACAGTCAAACAAGGTGATCCAATAGTCACAAATCAAGTAGATTCAATCATAAGGTGGGCCATGATGCAGAGAGCAATGAATAACCACCCAAAAACCCTCAAAAGCAATGAATAACCACCATTTTCATGGTGGGGTGAGCTTGTTTGAACGGTTGGATGGCACACACACACCAGGTGAGCCTGAAAGCAGCTCAACTACATGGTAATCAGTTCATTCCATATTAGAAGTCAGGAAAGTTGTTTCCTGCTGAGCAAGTGCAAGTGCTGTACCCTAAGCAAGCTCCCCATATGCATGTGTGGCTCATATGTGCAATATCCAGGCCATTCATCAATCAGCTGCACTGTAAATGCGCTCATAAATCTTCTTGGCCATTAATTTGGTGGGCCGCAAACAAATGAATGACAAAAAAAACTTACAAGCACTTGTTGGGACGTCTACAGGACAGCTGCACATGGCACTCATTAAAACTTATTGACTCGACTTGAAACTCAGCTGAGTCAACTCGCTGGTGAGATTTACACGAGTCACACACAGTGACTTGAGCCGAGTCACTCGCTTGAGCAAAGGTATATTCCGTTTCTAGGATGATGTCTTGAACCCAAGAATTCCGAAAAGGCGCCTCTAATCAGCATGCGATGTTATTTTTTTTCGGAATTGAATTCGACTAGGAATTTGTGACTTAATTCACGTCCTATGCTTTTAATTCAACAAGGTCTGTCATCTCTGAAATGTGATTGTGAATATCTTGGACATATCGTATTTTATGGTAATAAGTTATGCCATTGAAGTGCCCACCAATGATTTTTCATATAAGCATCTCTGAGATGTTGATCGAGTGCCTTTAATCCTAGTGTTGTAGAAGACATGTCGATTCAATCAATCAAATTGAAATATTCATGGAATTAATTTGAAATTTTAGATTGCTCGCTGGACTGTTTTGGACGTTGTCGATTCGATCGATGAAGGTTGTCGATTAGATTGATAGAGGATGTCGATTCCCATCGATTCAATCGACTGTCCAATTCAATAGAATGCGCAAGTGTTTTAGAAAGTACTGATTTTATTTCTAATTTTGTATAGGAATATATAAGTACCTCTCTAAGCACGATTAGGACATTGTGAGAGAGCCTACATGATTTTTAGGGCTTTGAAGGGAATAACTAGGGTTTTCTATACTATAATTTGTTCAATGTCTTGTAACTTTTATTGATATTGAGGATTGATCGTCACTTTGCAGCGTAAATTTTTTCTACAAAAATTTTCCATATAAAAATCTCTATGTTCTTTATGTTTGCTTCAATTTTTTGTTCTTTATTATTTGTTTGATTCCATTTAAGGTTGTTTTCACTCTCAACATGAGAGAAATTATCTATTGAGCTAGCTCTCGACTCCTTTGAATTTTTGTCATCTTCAATAACATCAAACACGATCAATATGATGCTCCCATTGATCATTAATATCTTATTTTCTGCTGATATTGTGTAGATGGTACAAAAATGGGTCAATTCAAGTATAAGATCTATGCCGAGCCTTGTAATACAAATTGAACTTGCTTGTTTTAGTCGGAAAACTTCAATCATATGAATGAAGTGAAGCAAGTACATGAACTAAATAAGAAATTAACATGAATTAATACTTTGAGAATTAAAATAATCAACTAGAGTACTTTCATTAATGCCAATAAAGAGTGAACAAAGTTTCATGGAATTCTTTTGAGTTGAAATTGTGACACACTAATTATATATTCACTCAATGATGAGCCACATTGTCTTGTAAATCTATCTTGATAATAATTTTAGAGTTAGTAGACTATGAACTTTTGAGCTCAATGGCTAGTCATGATGTGCATAATAGAATACCCGATTTCAGTTAACCTATCCAAAACACAATAATTAAACCGTTTGGACGATCTTTACTTTCAATGGTAGGTGGTTGGAAGCATTCTGATGACATTACTATCGAATACATATGGTTATGGTGTTAGGAACACATTAATCCGATCCACATAAACCCTTAGTCTAATACTGATTGGGTCACTGTGGTGATCACCACATAATCCTAAACTTTAAATGGTAGATCAACGTTGATGTGATTAGAACTAATCATGTCTTCACTTTTTTCAGTATGTAATTATATTAGCTATGACTCGTACTTAGGTCTGTGCTTATCTAATCCAATCGCGTACTAGAGATATTATTACCTTCTGATAATTGTACGGCTTTAATTATGTGAATGAATTAGTATTCCATGTGTACATAAGTGGAACTACATGATTTTCCATTCAATATTTCAGTACAAGATTCACATATATATATATATATATATATATATATATATATATATATATATATATATATATCTCCCCCCCCCCCCCTCAAAAAAAAAAAAGAAGAAAGGCAACCTTGAAAAAGAGGAATTGCAGCTCAAAACTCAAATCGGTGGGTTAAGCTGGTTCGATTGTGTTCAGGCATTTGAATTCAATGATGGAACCCACCCAGAAACACCAATTTACATGTAGAGAAATGCTATTTCAGTTGCTCATCTACACATGCAAACACAAACACTCCACACATGCCAATCTGGCATCTGCCCGACATCCGGGACGTTCATCAAGCAGGTCCCATGCTAAATGTGTCCTAGAATAAAGATTGGGCAGACCCATCAGGTGCAACACATGTATAATGAACATCAACCGTTGGTCACAAATGATAAGGAGCCGTTTGATAAAAATTACTTTCAGCACTTATCACTGAAATTTGATATTATCATTGATTTTCACTGGTTCAGATCATTTGGAAAATCCAACTTATTAAGTGCTTAAATTAATTTTCACTGAAAATATGGGTTTTTTCTTTCCAACTCCCCTCCCGTCACTTAATGCTGAATGCTGAAAGTGGTGGTGAATGAAAATTTCTTTTCGCTTTGACTAAATAATCCAAAAATTATTTCAAAATTACAATTCAGCAATTACATTAATTTTCAGAGCTTATTTTCCAGTTTATCAAATGGTACCTATTGAACATGCCCCACAGGTCCCTTCTGATTAAGAATCCAGACCTCCCATTTTCACTGAGATCATCACTCTTCTTATTTCTTGCTCTTGCCACTTTTGCCTAGTGGATACTCTCACTGCAACTCTCCCACAGGGGCCTCGTTCAACCATAAGAAATGAATGAAGTCGTACAACTTTGCGCTGACACTCACCTGCCTCCAAAAACATTCCATCAATCGACAAAGATGAACCACAATAATTTAAGGGCCTGTTGGAATGTGGGATTAAGATTGCCTTAGATTGAAATAACACCATTATTTCATAATGATTATACATCTGCAAATATCATGGTATTTTGACCATCCAATCCCACGTTTGGGATTGAATTTTTCCTTTGGAAAAACACTGTTTTACGCAAAACCAGCGTGTGGATGCTGGAATTGTAATCAATGGACTAAATTTCTCAACTGATGCAGATCAACTATATTCATATGCAACTTGAGTGTCACATGTAAAGGGCACATATGGATTGCCAGCGTGGATATAACACATGCGTCAACATGGGGCCCATAGATGTAGTGGATTTTGAAATCCAATAGAAATCCCGCTGTATCTCCTGCCGGGACTGGAAGGTCGAATACCTAAATTAATCTAATCATTCCCATCGATTTCCCAATGCTGGATGGAATGTAGATTGGTCCAAATGCAATTCCAGACCACCTAATCCCGTATTCCAAACAGGCAATAAGTGAATGGCTACCTGTGGATCCTCCTGTTCAATTGCATAGTTGCATGAGATCCAGCCCATTAATCAGGTGGAAGGCATTGTGTGTGTGCAATTGCTTAAAAATCGTGAAGGCAGGATCATCAGGAGGGCCACATGTGCATTGAATGTGGACCATAACTCCAATTATTTTTCCATAATTCTGTGTGTAAACGGGTGGCCCAATTGATGGCCAGACCGTACTGATTTTTGGGCCACAGCAAATACAGGGTGAGGGCCCACCTGATGAATGCCTGGATCTTGCATGCATGTCAGTTTTCATAGGAGTTGAGGTACTACTATCAAGAGTAGCCTTAGCAGGTTAGCAGGGACCATAAATATATAAAGCTGATGAAATAAAATCGCACCTTGTAAGGTGTTGGATTCAACCGTCTCATGTGATCTGGCCGCATTTGATCAATCTGTTGCATGCAACGATCTCTGATCTCTTTCAGCGGCGGTAGCACTTCTCTGACTTTATCTTCAAGCGGCAAAGAGAATAAGTTAAAATTCTGGATTATAAATGTAGAATCAATGGACCACCTATTTATTCATTGTGATGTGGCCAAAGAAGTGTGAACTCATTTGTTAGAAAAAAATTTGGGAAGAATTGGGTGTTTAGTGGCTCCATTGATGAGGTGACTTGTGATTGTTCTATCAATGGTTTGAAGGTTGTAAGAATTATTTGGATGCTTTTTTCTTCTTGGATTTTGTGGGGATTAGGAGGAAAAGGAATGTGAGATTTTTTTTATTTTTTAAATAACAAAGACTCCTCTACTGCAGCTTTGAATAGGAAGATTTTGTGAGTGATCATCAATTGTGGGCTTGCGGCTCAGCATTTCAGGGGATGGTCATTCGATGGTTTCATAGGTTAACAGATTGGGAGTTTGGCTTTCCAAAAGCTTATCCTGCTTCCTCTTTTTTTTTTTTTGTTAGTTTGCCCAAAATGGCTATGCTTTCTGATTTTATTTTATTTTTATTTATTATTATTATTATTTTTTTTTTTTTGAACTAGTTTGTATCCATGCCTATCTTGGGAGGTGACGAGAGGATCACTTCATTGGGTCTGTATCCTCTTTGGTTTCTTTTGGAGAATAAAATTTTAGTCATTATTCAAAAGAAAAAAAAAAAAAAAAGAGTCCAATGAGAGCATTCTGTGTTTAGGTGTTCAAACAGCTGAACTGAACATGACTCCTGGCATGACATGGATCATTTCTCGTGTCAAAGTTGGATTCCTCAACAGTGGAAATTAGAAAGACTACAAAGGTCCCAAGAAGTAAAGGAAACAAATTTCAGGTTGATATCAATGCAATAAAGAAATAATGACCCCATAGATTTCCTAATCATATAAATGCTGTATCATAGTTTTTTCACATTACTGAAGCTTCCAAAATGGGGTCAAGGAGATCATCCTTTCCCTGATGATATTTGTTGTCAAGCAAGGGCTGAAACCTCTAAAAGAGAAAAGGAAAGCGCTGTTAGAGCAGTCCGTACCGCAAGCGGTACCTCAAGCCGTACATTCAGCGATTATTATACACAAAAAGCTGATGACACATGAACTCGATTGACCAAGGAATGAATATAGTCCCTAAAGATGAGACAGAGTCCCCAAGGACAACTTTCCCTATAGAAGATGCCAGCATTATAGTAGATGTTGTTAGCGCATTGTACTGGCCATAAGGGACTCAAGCCCTTGTTGATTGAGAGGAATAAACCCCTTGCCTCACTCGTCAACTGTTATCATGACCTTTCTCATTTATGAGGGACAGAGCTCGCTGAGATCAGAAAAGAAAGATATAGAGGCGGAGACTAGCTTTCGTGCTTTCTACTCCTAGGGTTTCATCTAAGAACAGGGGGTCGGGTCAATTTTACAACCTTTCCTGTTGTTGTTTCCTCCATGGCTTTCTAGTTTCGAAAGCAAACGATGTTTTTCCACAGTAAAACTGCATAGAATTATTTGCAAGTATTTTCAATAAAGATAGTAGAACTCTTCAACCAGAGCAATTTATTTTGACCCTTTCAATTGCTAGTTAAATTCAATGTTATGTTAGAATTTAAGACCATAAATTTAACTAAATAGCATAAGAGCATCCTTTCTTCTCCCTTTATGGGAAAGGAGAATAGTAATAATAAACCGCTAACAGTTATGAAGGTCACAATATTCATTAAGTTTGCTCCAGTGATTCATTTTCTGCAGAAAATTAGCAAGTAGAAGAGCATAAAATCATAAACAATGAATGATGTCTCCAATAATGGCTACACCCAAAGATAGTATGCACCAGCTTAGCTATGTAACAAGGAATGTCCCTTCTTGTGTCTCGACTGCTAATCCAGCTGGAAGACGCCCAGGCGCTTCAACAACGGGTCTTAGGTTCAAGCGCTAAGGAGACACACTAACCCCACTGGTGGGTGGGTTCATTGTGTGACTAACCATGTGGGTGCGTTGTCAGCTAATAGGGTGGGTGCGTTGCATGACTAACAAAAAAAAAAGGAATGTCACTTCTTTTTTTCACTTTTGAAATTGTGCCATGTGACACTTCAGGGCAATATATATATATATATATATATATATATATATATATATATATAGAGAGAGAGAGAGAGAGAGAGAGGTATATATATATATAGGTATATATATATATATATATATATATTATATATATATATATATATATAGAGAGAGAGAGAGAGAGAGAGAGAGAGAGAGAGGAATGCTCACCTGCACACCAGTTCTCATGAGAACTCGTGAGCACTTTTTGAGAACTCATCACATGTGATGTGAGCCCAAAATCTGAACTGTCCACGTGATGCAGCACCCCAAAAAACCCCAAGGCCCAACTTTTACCCTATTCCAGAACTCTGGTGGGCCCTAGCAGAGAGAGAGGCAAATCAAGGGAGAAAACCATTTCGTTTTGCCATGGCCACCAAAGTTATGGATCAGGGTAAAAGTTGGACCCTGGGGGATTTTTGGGGTGCTACATCACGTGGACGGCTCGAATTTTGAGCTCACATCACGTGTGATGAGTTATCAAAAAGTGCTCACGAGTTCTCATGAGAACTGTGCGCAGGTGAGCATTCCTCTCTCTCTCTCTCTCTCTCTCTCTCTCTCTCTCTCTCTCTATATATATATATATATATATATATATATATATATATATATATATATATATATATATATATAATATGGGAAATGGTACTAAGAGGTCGACCTCTAACAGGGTGGGTGCGTTGCATGACTAACAAAACAAAAAGGAATGCCACTTCTTTTTTTCACTTTTGAAATTGTGCCATGTGACACTTCAGGGCAATATATATATATATATATATATATATATATATATATATATATATATATATATATATATATAGAGAGAGAGAGAGAGAGAGAGAGAGAGAAGAATGCTCACCTGCGCACTAGTTCTCATGAGAACTCGTGAGCACTTTTTGAAAACTCATCATATGTGATGTGAGCCCAAAATCTGAACCGTCCATGTGATGCAGCACCCTAAAAAACCCCGGGGCCCAACTTTTACCTTAATTTAGAACTCTGGTGGGCCGTAGCAGAGAGAGAGGCAAATCAAGTGAGAAAACTATTTCGTTTTGCCATGGCCACCAAAGTTATGGATCAGGGTAAAAGTTGGACCCTGAGGGATTTTTGGGGTGCTGCATCACGTGGACGGCTCAGATTTTGGGCTCACATCACATGTGATGAGTTATCAAAAAGTGCTCATGCGTTCTCATGAGAACTGTGTGCAGGTGAGCATTCCTCTCTCTCTCTCTCTCTCTCTCTCTCTCTCTCTCTCTCTCTCTCTGTGTGTGTGTGTGTGTGTGTGTTGGGGGGGGGATGGTACTAAGAGGTCGACCTTATGGGAACTTTCCATGAGGTCGAGCTGTGTGGGCCCCACCATGATGTGTATCAGACATCCATACCGTGGATTTGGTGGGTCCCCTCTAGGTTATGGGATATCCCAAAAATCAGCCATATCCATAACTCTAGTGGGCCATACAATCTGAAACAGTGTGCAATCATTACTAAAACATCTAAAAGCACTTGTTGGGGCCCACCTGAGTTTTGAATGTGGCTGAAACTTATTGTGACCCCTCATATAAGTGGGAAACACACAATGAATGGGATGGATTTCTAAATCGCATCTCAGTGGGCTCTATAAGCGATCACGATGGTTTCAATGGGTGGATAACCACTCTAAACTTCTATCTGTGGTGTGGGCCACCTAAGTCACGGATTGGCCTGATTCTTATGCTCGTGGGTAGAGGTGGGCAACGATCCAGGCCGAGCTGAGTTAGCCTTAGTTTGGTTTGGCTTGTTTTTGTGCTACCTCAGTTTGTGGATCTGCTTGGTTTGGGTTTCGGGCCGACCCATGTGGCCCGAGTTTGGTTTGCTCCAGAAAAATCTGGTTCAAGCTAGGATCGGTTTGGTCGAAAATTTCAAACCGGGCCAAGTTCAAACAGGTGGTGGGTCTTTTTTTTGCTTGTTCATTTAAATAGAAAAGAATTTAAAAAATTAGTAAAAAAAAAGTACAAACGTATCTTACTATATGATGTTTAACATCCTCCAAAGGAATGCAACTTCAAAATAGACATGTAAAAGCATTTTCCAAACAAAAGTACACGAGCATATTTTTACAAGTGCAAGGAAACAATGTGCATTCATGTATATGTATTATGTATTATCCATGTCATCATGTATATGTATTATCCACGCTGTCCATCTGTTTTACATATCATTTTAGGACATGATCCCAAAATGGAATCATATCCAAAGTTCAAGTGGATCACTCCACAAGAAATAGTGTGCTTCTACGAGCCGAATCAAGCCAAATCAAACCGAGCTGAATCAAATCGAGCTTCGAGCTTCGAGCCGAGCCGGTACTGCCCTAGTTTGAGCTTGGTTTGTTTTTTTCAAACGAGCTTGACTCCGAGGCTTAGTTTGGTTTGAACTTCCAGTCGAACCAATCCAAGCCGAGCTTTTTCAAAACAATCCGAGCCAAGCTTTCGAGTTGGCTTGGTTTGTGCCCACCTCTACTCGTGGCCCATCATGGAATGGTGCATCTAACTGATGGGGTGGATGTCAAATACACATCACGGTGGTGCCCACACAGCACGACCTCATTGGAAGTTCCCATGAGGTCGACCTCATAGTACCATTTCCCTATATATATATATATATATATATATATATATATATATATATATATATATATATATATATATATATAATTTTGGTTAATAACTACTAATATCTATATCTGGAAAAGGCTTGGAGACATTTGGTCTAATTGAAGTATGGCTCTTCATAGAGTGGAAGGGCATAAAAGGATTAATGTAGTTCATCCCAATTAGCAGGGATAAGGCTAAGATGTTGTTGATGATGATGATCTATAGTTGGAAAACTTTTTTTACATAGTAATAATTGTTTTAGGTTTATCATCAGTCCCAAAATGACCAGTTTCGATCTTGGATTGATAATTCATGAGAGTGAAGAGATTGAGAATGTTGCCCATAGAATTCAAGCGGGCTAAAAGAAATGGAGAAGTGTCTCTGAAATTTTATGTGATTGTCGTGTACTACTCACACCAAAATGGATATTCTATAGGGGGGTGGTTATAAGAACAGCCATGCTTTATGGGATAGAATGTTAGGCAATCAAGGAACAACATGTTCATAAGATAAGTGTAGCTGACATAAGGATGTTGAGATGGATTGAAGCAGGACGTGTGATCTAACTATTTGGATGCGGGAGATTATTAACAGATTAATCAAAGTAAATCAAATATGATAACTTGTTATCCTACCATGATTAAAAGAGTACCAAAGAGGCAATAAAATTCAGATTTATGTTAAAATCACAATCCCACACAAGCATGAATCATGTAAGCAAGAAAACCTAAGGCCCAATGAGAGATTGGAACTCTCACATTAGCGTAGGGATGGTTCTAATTCAATGGGCAGATTTGGCACAATTCCAGGGTTAGGAAATTTGGGGATTTGAGAATTAGGGGTTGGAATTAGGGCTAGGGAGAATTAGGGTTTGTGGAGAAGTAGGGTTTTGAGAGCTAGGGTATTAGGTTAGGGTTTTAGATTTAGGGCTAGGGATCTTAAAGGGGGAAATGAGCAAGGATTAAAAGGGAAAGAGAGAGAGGGAGGTTTGGCCATATGGACTGCCGTACTATCACACCCGTACAGATGTACAGTCTAGGGGTTTGGTCCTTACGGTCGTACGGTTTGAATGGGCTAGGTTTAAGTGGTTTTGTATATGATGGGGATGGGTTTTGGTTGAGAACCAACGGAAAAGGAAGGGCTAGGGCTGGACGTCCCCCCTTTATAGTCTCAATAATGCATTTTTATAATAATGCCCCTTAAATAAAAATGTCTCACATGTCCTATGATGCCATAAAACATAAATTTGTTAATCCTAAGCTACGAATAATCAACAAAAATATAAAATATGCTAATCCAAACACATGATCAAAGTGATCAAGGATAACAATGATCCAACCGTCCGATCGAAGGATCCACATGATCCAATTGTCTGACCGTCTTGTCCTCACGATCCAACAGTCAAGACTTCTCAACTAAGCATCCCACATGCATCTTCCTAGTGTAGGGTCTTTGAAGATGTATGATCATGCAAGTGGGGTCTTCAAGGCCTTAGTGCGGCCCACCTAGGCCCATGTACAAGTCATTGAGCCAAAGTGAAGGCCGGATCGATCTCATCCTCCTCTAGTACACTCTAAATGGTTGGATGTCCTCATCATGGATGAGTGACTGACAAGGATAGAATTAGAAACAAATGCATTTACAAGAATTGAGGAGTAGCACCAATAGGTAATAAGATGAGGGAATGTAGATTTTGATGACCCCAATTAGTTGGGATAGGGCTTCGATGATGATGATGAGGTTTATCATTAATGGCCTTTATTTGGCATTTTTACATTTAAATAAGGGCATGATTTCAATGTGCACAATGCACACACCTCCCACCATTTAAAGATGGTTGGTGGGAATCTAACGGCCATTTCAAATTTGAATTTCCAAAAGCTCATTTTGTAATGTGCATTAAGATTTGGCAACCACACATCTTTCTCGATAAGTAATTTCATTATACTATTAAATTAAAATATTTTATCATTTAAATATCAATTCGGACATGTTGGAGAATCTGATTTTTAAAAACTGTTGTGCTGATACCCAGATCTGCGTCCAACACCAACACATGTGCCCACATCCAAGTTATATAAGGAAGCTACAAGTCTACAGCATGGTAATAAATAATGAACTATATAGCTGAAGATTAATACCTGAACCTCCAGCCCAGTAACACTTCAGAAGCTCCTCAACACGTTGGGGGACAACATATGCTCTCTTAGATTCATTGAAAGGGTGACGGCACAAAATCCGTTCCGCTACCTGAATGTTTAGGGTCAGAGAGAGAGAGAGAGAGAGAGAGAGAGAGAGAGAGAGAGAGAGAGTGGTATGAGGGAACAGTGCAGGTATTGTTTCCATCAGTATTGCATAATTAACTTATTATTACTAAGAAATACTTGATAGCAGACCTTAATGGAGTAAAGTTGATCATGCAATATTGATAAATGGAGGATTTTATTCCCTACATACAGTCCTGCAGTTTTTGTTTGATTGCACATACTAAATGCAAGCTAGCTTTCTAGTAGCATCTTACTATAGAAAGAAGGTAAAGGAGGAAAAAAGGTCTGAACTTTATAAAAAAAAAAAAAAACTTAATGTGGTCCCAGACAACCCAATTGAATGCCATCTAAAATGCAGCAATGAGATGGGATAGCATGTGAACCAAGTAGCTTCATGAAGGGAAAAATGTACCCAAGATAAATGAAATACACAGGTGGATGGCATCTTCTTTTATCACGTAGTTACAAGTCCCATCTCTGATATGTAGGGTGTTTATTAAGAAATCAATCTCTTAGTTACATTCAACTAGGTGTTTGCCACATATTCTCATCTAATAACAAACTCCCTAATCTGTCCTAGCTAATCAAATCCTATATTACTAACTAATTACCAATAGAAATGAAGGGCTAATCCCAACCAGTGCTCAAAATATCAGTATCGCGTTATGTATCACACCCTTGGGATACAGATATGTATCAATTATCGCACGAGATGTATCATTTGTATCGGGTAATCAGTGTTTTAAATAGTGAATAGCATGTAGCATAGCGTTCACCCCTTTTGAAGCGTGAGGCGTAAGCTACACACGACTACTAGATTTTTAATCCAGGTGCTTGGTTGCACAAATGTCATGATATTCTGTACCAAATTAGACTGATTCATATTGAAAGTTAACAAAATTTCATGATTTTTGGTGCAACAAAATGGAATCTATAGTAATAGGAAAGGGCAATGATTAAGGTAAAGAAAGACCAATGAAACTGATTTAATATTGTTTTTTATATTAATTTACTAAAAGCATTAAAAAGGTTAACTAATTTTTATTAGAAATGGAAAAACGTAACAAACTATTGAAAACATTATGTGAGCTTCATAGCGTGTAGCATAGTTACGTAGCGTGTAGCGTATGCAATTTATGATGTTCTGTAGGCTACATGCGACTTAAGATATTTTCATGAGCTATGTAGCGTTAAGGCCATGCTACGCTACGTAGTGTAAGGTACACATTACATATCGTAACTATTTAAAAAATTGCAGATAATTTGTCACACTTTTTGGGAAATATGGGGAAACAAGTTGAATTTTTCAATGAAACTTCAGGGATTGTTAAAAAAGACCTTAATACACACTTTTAAATCATAACATCTCAAAAAAGAAGCTCACATAATAGGTTTCCTTTGTATAGGGTCCTCAGCTATGCGTTGTCTAACTAAACTAATGCAATTATATTCAAATTGAATGCATTACATTTAGAGTGCATGTGATGATCATTTCATCAAACACTCCTAATTACTACGAAATTAGTCTCAATTGACAACTGGTTGAAGGGAAATTTCGAAAAAAAATTAATATTTTAATAAATTTTTATTAACTTTTAATTAAAAAATGATTTATATTTTCCGAAAATTGGCAAGGACTTAACAAATCAGTAGATCAGCCCTCATACATGCTTGATTTCATGTTTTCGGTGCAACATTGCAAGCAATTTGGGAGAAATTGGGAACTTTGGAATTTTCCCCAAATCGGACCACCTACACTCAATTTTTGAAATTAGTGTATGTGATGATCATTTCATCAAATACTTTGAAATTAGTCTCAATTGACAGCTAGTTGAAGGAATTTTTTGAAAAAAAAAACATGGAGAACATGAAGAACCAATGGATGTTGAAATCAAAGCTCAAAGTCCATGATTTTTCATGCAAAACATGAAGAACCAATGGTTTTGTAACCATTTGACACTGATTTAACATAATTTCAACAAAAAAAAAAAAAAAAAAAGAGATCGTAAATTGAAAATGCTCACTGGATCAAACATGTGGGATATATCAGCACTACCTGTGTGTTTCGTATCACATAGGTGGGATACAAAATATATCGTGGGATATAATATCGGCCAATGCAAACCAATAGCAATGCAAGCTAGACTCCAGTTGCTAGACCACTCTTCCAAAGGCAGTTATCCATGTAATCCCACATCCTTGGTCCCATGCAAACACCATTAGATGTCCTTGTGCATCACATCACAAAGTGGGGCCTAAGTGGCCCAACCATGTAGCAACCTAGCCCCTTGTAACCTGTTAATAGTATGCCTTCCTGATGTTGGGCCCACAGTACAGAGGGCAATCCCAATTGTTGTGTGGGTGAGAGCCTGCGTAGAGAGTCCAATTCTGATTTGTACGAGGCAGTTAACCGGCTGGTTTATAGGAGACATGAGAAGTTTTATTGGAGAGTAGAGCTGGCCGTTTTCTTAGGTAAGTGTGGGATGCTGGGATCTACCTGCATTCAACATGGGAACTTCCAACGGTGGAAGCAGATCCATGAAGTCCACATCCTTGTGGCCCATTTAGACAATGCTTAGGGCTGATCATCCGAGAAGATTACACTTTAAAGTAAGGTTGTATAGAAATAAAGAGCCATAGATGATTTCTTAGGAAATCTTAGCCTTTGGATGTTTCAATCACAGCCCGTACAAAAATCAACAGTGGAGATTAGTTTTGACTAGATGTTGCCTGCATCACAACTCAATGGAACAATATGAAATGGGTAACCTGAAAGGCTGAAATAATTGAAGTAGATTAGAGAAGAAATCAGTACGAGTGGAAGAGGGAGTGTAGAAAGAGAGAGAAAAATGGTAAGGACAAAAGGTTGAGTTGTTATCTCTTCACAACCCTCATATTATTCATATATATGTATATATGGTGCTCCAGCAGAGCATACAAAAAACATATACACACACACTCAACTAAAGACAAGGTTACATATATATCTCAATATTCCCGCTCACGTAAGGGCATTGATACCAATTATGCCCAACTTGTCCACTAGATGATGCAAGGGGCCCTGAGCAACAGATTTAGTGAACATATCAGCTAGTTACTCCCTAGAAGAAAATGAATGGAGTTGCAATTTCTTCAGCAGCCACCTTTTCACAGATGAAGTGACAGTCTATCTCAATATGTTTAGTGCACTCAAGAAACACAAGGTTGCTGGCAATATGAATAGCAGCTTGATTGTCACAGTACAAGGGAATGAGACCAGAAGGAGGGTAAGCAAGCTCTTGTAACAAGGTGTGAAGCCACATAAGTTCACATGTGGCATGTGCCATTGCTGTATATTCAGCATCTACAACGGACCGAGTAACCACTAACTGCTTTTACTCTTCTAGGCAAGGTATTCCATAACGGTAATGGTGGCCGTTAACCTTTACGATACGTGGCGCAACGACCATAACGGGGGCCGTAACAGGCTGTTATGATCTCTCTTTTTTATTGAAAAAAAAAAAAACGAAAAGCCTATATCGGCCCCATAGCGGTCTATTATGGGGCCGTTAGAGCATTTACTGGGGGCGTAACAGGCTGTTACTTGTAACAAGGTGTGAAGCCACATAAGTTCACGCGTGGCATTTGCCATTGCTCTATATTCAACATCTACAACAGACCGAGTAACCACTAACTGCTTTTTACTCTTCCAGGCAAGGTATTCCACAACGGTAATGGTGGCCTTAACGGCCACCACTGTTGCCTTTACGATATGTGGCGCAACGACCATTACGGGGGCCGTAACAGGCTGTTATGATCTCTTTTTTATTGAAAAAAAAAAAACCAAAAAACCTATATCGGCCCCATAATGGTCTATAATGGGGCCGTTATGGCTTTTATTGGGGGGCGTAACAAGCAGTTACGGAAGTTGTAACGGCCTTTACGAGTCATTTTCTCAGTAACGGCTGTTATGGCCTTTACGACCACACAACGTGTAACGGTTGCCACCGTTACCTTTACGTAACGGCCTTTACGGCACACCATGCTTCCAAGCGACCACATTGCCACACACAAAGGTGTAATAGCAAGATGTTGATCGCCGATCATCAAGATTGTCAGCACAGTCGGTATCAGAGTAACCAAAGAGGTGAAGATGACCACGTCGCTAAAAGCGTAAGCTCCAACAGGAGCCAATTTGAGATAACGAAAGATCCGATACACAGCAGAAAGATGGGTCGTACAAGGAGCATGCATTAACTGACTGAAGACGCCTACCTCAAATGACAAGTTAGGCCATGTAATAGTCAAATAAATGAGACGACCAACCAAGCGACGATACATGCCGAGATTAGATAAAGGATCGCCATCATCAAGATGAAGTTTCTCTCCATAGGAGTGGCAACAGATCGACACCCAAGCATGACAGTCTTAGACAAGAGATTGATAACATATTTTCACTATGATAGAACAATTCAAGACTTAGATCTAGCAACTTCAATACCAAGGAAGCAGCGAAGTGTACCCAAATATTTGATTGCAAGTTGCATTTGAAGAAAGGATTTGAACGCAATAATGCCCGCGGCATCATCACCAGCTAAAACAATATCATCTACATAGACTAGTAAAATCATAACCTAATAGTACGGCGACAGATGAAGAGGGAGTGATCCAAATGGTTGTGAACAAAGTCAAAGTCTAATAGTGAAGGCTAAACTTATCAAACCAAGCTTGGGGTGATTACTTAAAACCATAGATAGCCTTCTTGAGATGACAAACCTGATGTGAGCCACTAATCAGGGAAAAACCTGGTGGTTGATCCATAAACACTTCCTTAGCAAGGTCGCCATGAAGAAATGCATTCTTCACAACCAATTGGAATAACAACCAAGACATATTTGCAGCTAACGAGATGACCAAATGAACTGAATTAAGCTTTGGCCACAGGGGAGGTCTTAAAGTAGTCCACATTATAAGTTTGAGTGTAGCCCTTGGCGACTAATTGAGCCTTATACCAGTCAATTGATCCATTTGGAAGGTATCAACAGTCAATTGGCTGGATTTTTTAGCATTTAAAGGTGGTTGATGAATTCACTTTGAATATAGTTGCATCAGTTCAGTTAGACAACACAAAATTTAGGACACTACATAAAGGAAACCTATTATGTGAACTTTTTTTATGTGATGTTATGATTTAAAAGTGTCTATTAATGTCCTTTTTAACAATCCCTGAAGTTTCCTTGAAAATTTCAACCAATTTCCCAATGTTTCCCCATGTTTCCCAAAAAGTGCGATACATAACCCGATACGAGCGATATATCATGTGTGATAACCGATACATATCTGTATCTAAAGGATGCGATGTGTGATGCGATATCGATATGGTAAACACTGACCATGGGTTCATTTCCATCAAACTAAACCTGAAAAACAAACAATGGACATTGAAACATGCCCCTTTTCCATTTCCGCTGTTTTCCACGTTGACTAGTTTGAAAGGGGGTTTTCCACATACACATTTCGACGTCACCCTACTCAAACAGGCCCTAAGATCTCCCAGTGTCCATTAGTGGTAGGGTCACATTCAGAAATGGGCTGGAATCCTATTTCCATTAAACATGGTGATTCCCAGCCACTGGCAATGGAAGGTAAGGATTATCAATTATGTCGTAGCCTTGTCCCACATCGGGCTCTTATTATATTTCTAATTTTCTCATCATCGCCATCACAGTCCTGTCCAAGGCATGGTTAATCAGCTCACAGATTTGGTTTGCTGAACAGGGGTGTGGGGGTTGTCTAAGCAAAGATTATCACATTGAAACATACAGAAATAGCTTATTGTAACTGACAAGATGATGATATACCTTTGGAGGTGGCTCATTTTCCCCACTCATTATGTCTACCAACGGGTAACCTTCTCTCCCATACAATCTGTAACACTGTTTTTTACATGGTATGGAGACCTAGACAAGAAAATAATCAACCACTAGAAGAACAAAGAATGCTAATAATAAGATTGCATGAGAGCATTATCTAACCTTAGAAACATCTTCGGAAAGTTTCATGCGGGGCTGACCATTTATCTCCACCAATTTGAAAACACAACCAAGAGCTGGTTGAGCATAGCATGTAACAAGATAGGTTCCGATTCCAAATGCATCTACCTCATGTCCCTGCAAATAGAATACAATCACCCAATGTAATTATGTGGGCCAAGAAAAACTGAACATGGGCTTTATTTTTGGCATTGGAGAATGTTTGACATGGTAAACAATGCAAACATAAGCAACTAACTAATGATGTATACAGGAGGAAATGATGTCTTCTTCAAAAACAACTGAACAAATGTCCCTGATAATCTTTCTTCACTGGAGTAAACACCGCAGTTCCTGCAGTTAAGAACTGCATCCTGTTTCATTTCTTTATATATTTTCTTGTGTGTTTTTGAGCTTCAATTTCCCCCCATTAATCGAAAGATAGCTCTTAGTTACCAGATCAAATTGAAAGAAGTTCGCAACATAACATACAGTTCATCATCTCCTTTTTTCAAGCCTTATCCCAACTAATTGGGCAACAGAAAATACAGTTGAAATTTTCAAATATTTACGATGGAATCTTTGCTGTTTAGATGAATACCTGCTTGTTCAAAGCATCCAAAGTTTCTTCATTCAGGTCATTACTAGCAGTAATTGTCATTTTCCCAAAGCCAGTAACACCAAATTCCTTTTCAATAGTGCAAAAGAACTTGCGAGCCTCAATAGATAAGTAAGCTAGGTCACCAGAATCCAACCTAATGCCAGTTGCTTTATACCTGTATAGTAAACGATTTTTGCTCACCATTGGGTAAAAGTTAAATACAGTCATCTAACTATTAAAGGATCGGATGAGTAAAGATTCTTTCAGGCAACTATATAAAATCTTGAAGATTGTGTGAGCATAGAACTATAATAGTTCCATGCATTTGCGTATCTATGAATCAGATAACAGACAAACACACACACACACACACAACACACACACACCCCTGCATGCATGCACGCGCGCACACCCACACACCCACACACACACACACACACAACTGCGCGCACACACCTGCATGCACGCACGCACGCACACCCACATACACACACACACACACATTAGCGCACATGCACATGCGCGCGCACACACGCGCACCCGCACCCAGATGCACACCCGCACACGCACACATGCACACGCACACATAGAGATCCAATGATCTGGCCCTCTCAATGGTTCTCATTTTGTTATAACCATCTATTCTGATGAGTCACAGATCGGATGGTTAGCGTAATTTGACCAAAGTGCTTCTTGGAATCGTAAGAAATCCAAGGTAAGTATTGTAAAATAGATTTCTCAACATAATGATTGGACCAAATTTTCTCTGGTCAATCTTGACCATCCATTTTCGCATGCTATTAGGTGGATGGTTAGGATCATCCAACAGGGGTGTGGGTGGGTGTGCATTTGGTGGCTGGCATGGTATGGAATGAATGGAGAGCCCAAATTGACCCCCAGGACCTTCCCATGTATCATTTAAAGCTTTGGGCATAATGTTAATGTGCTCCCATATAATGCTCATGATATGAGGATCTTGATAAGGATTAAAATCGGTTTCAGTTTACCATACCAGTCACCATCAAAACTAAGATGCATCAAACAAATAGGCCAATACAGGCCAAGATGGATCAATACGTACAAGCAATTAAAAATTGTATACACGGCACACAAGTAATACAAATTAAACCATCCAAATTATGGGTCCTAGTTAAAATGTATCGCTGAACAAAAAATTATGGTTACTTGGTTTCTGACTACCGGATTGGTGGCATTATTGGATGGTTAAAATGAAAAATAACCAATGGTCCTATTTTGACAAACAAGTGTCCATGAATCAAAGGTTAGGATCATTAACCAATCTGGCTTTGGGATTGCAACCTGGGCACAGAAGGTCCAAAATTTAATTGGTTTAATTTGAGTTAATGTTGGCCACAGGTACAATTTATGAGTGCACGAGTATTCAAGCATGGTGCTCCATAGAAGTATAAAGAAATTGCCTTCTATTGATGCCAATGGAATGAGTGCATGGTATATTGGTAACCACATGGTTGAGTGACTTTGTGCCAAGGGTGACTTTTGTGAGGCTTCCAAACTGTTCCAAGAGTAATTTTTTTTTATTTTTGAAGGATGTTTCTATATGGTTGTTGCTCCCTGTATTTGGCTAGAACTTGCACAGTTTTGGTACATGGAACAATAATCATTGTGAAGTAACATTAGACAAATCATAAAAATGTAGTGATATTTTCAGATGTATAGCATCAAGGACAAAATAACAGTTAATTACTCAATCATCTCCACTATTGTATAATGAGGGTAGCGTTTGGCCAATATTACCCCTGCAATTGCTCAAAGGGAGGGCATAAACTTCAGACTTTAAAAGGAAACAGGATGTGTCTAGCACTTCAACCGAGGGCATTTTTGTCATTTTAATCCTTTTATAAGAGTAACCTGCTCAAACTTTTCTCATCTTTGTGTGTAGCCCACACAGACGATGTCTTATTAGGAAGCCCGTGCAACAAAGGCTTTGTGGGGCCCACCATGATGATTTTGTAACATCCACTCTGTACATCTATTGCACTAACTCGTAAACGGACACTAGTTCAAAAACAAGGTAGATCTAAAACTAGAGTGGGTTACAGCATAGGAAAAAGTGGGGATGGACCGCCCACCATTGAAACCATTCTTTGGTACCCTTCTCTTTCTCTTTGCATGTAGCAGGCACATGCTTGTAACTGCACCTTTCCATGTCTCTCTCCTTTTTCCTCTTCCTTACTCTCCATGTGCATTGCACATGCCGTACCCTCTAGTCATCATAATACATCCTAACAATTTGGGATCATCTTTATGAATCCTATTTTTTCAATCACAAGAAACGAAATAGAACACTGATAATTGTCTGGAAAAATATTTCTTATCAACTGTCCCTGTGATATCATTCCTCTACCTAGACATGCACAACCAGCTAGCATATGCTTCCATCATGCTATTGTACACTTTATTACAATAATCGATATAACAAGAAGTTCTAGACTTTAGTTACTGATGAGGACATCAGACCCTTCAAAGTCTATCTAATGAGGACATCAGACCCTTTAAAGTTTATCAGCGAAGAAAGCGCACGCACGAGCATCTTCCTTGTAGCTAGGCGATCGTTAAGGAGCATTGAAGACCCTACACACATGATTTGGCACATAGAAGACCCCACATTGGGAAGACACGTGTGTAGGATGAAGAAGACCCAACTGGAAGACTAGACTGGCTTGCTAGACAGTTTTCACGGTCTTCAGGCACCCGACCATTATTCATCAGGCGCCCGACTGGGCGCCCCGCCCGAAATTCATCTGTTTTATGTTTTAGTCACTGGACGTTTTTTGCCATGTTCGAGCGACCGATCGAGCGCCCGACACCCGCGCGAACTATTTTTTTTAAGTTGTTTTTTTTACTTAAGTATTCGGGGTATTTTAGTCTTTTTTTCTTTCTTAGTGATTATTTAAGAGGGTTAAGCCCTAAACTCGAATTTTAGCTATTGATTATTGAATGAAAGCCTTTTGGTTGCCTCATCTTCTCTCAAGCGAGACGTAGCCAAAATTTTAGGGCAATGTCGTACGTGTCAACTGGCAAAACAACGAAAGCAAAATACTGGGCTATATATGCCATTGCCAGTGCCACACACTCTGTTGCAAGACGTTAGTATGGATTTCGTGCTGGGACTTCCCAAGACGATCAAAAAGCACGACTCCATCTTTGTTGTAGTGGATCGCTTCTCTAAAATGACGTATTTTCTCCCATGTTCGAAAACATTGGATGCGTCTCATATTACTCGTGTTTTTTTTATGGTGTGGTGCGTCTCCATGGTTTGCCTAAGACCATAGTATTTGACCGTGATGTCAGATTTACTAATTACTTTTGGAAGACACTATGGCACATGATGGATACTCGTTTATAATTTTCTACCGCATACCACCCTCAAACAGATGGACAAACTGAGGTGGTAAATCGAAGTCTTGGAAACCTATTACGTTGTCTAGTGGGTGAGCATGTTAAGACTTGGGACTTAATTCTACCTATTGCTGAATTTGCTTATAATGGGTCTGTCAATAGGTCAACAGGAATGAGTCTTTTTGAAATTGTCAATGGTTACAAACCTAAAATGCCCACAGATCTTTTACCCATGTTTGTCACCCAAAGATCTTCAGAGTCGGCCGATGCATTTGCACGACACATTCATGAATTGTATGCATATATTAGACAACGTATTAATAAAAGCAATGATAGTTATAAATATTCAGCTAACTCTTATCGTAGATCACAAGACTTTCAGGAAGGAGACTATGTAATGGTGAGGATAAAGTCAAAGCGGTTCTCACAGGGTACCGCTAAAAAATTACAAGCGCGTAGTGCTGGACCATTCAAAATATTGCAAAGAATTGAGTCCAACGCGTATCAAATTGACCTTCCACCTGAAATGGGCATTAATCTAACGTTTAATGTGGAAGATCTAATCCTTTCCCCTAATCCTAATATTGATCCTTCTTCTCTTTCATGGTCATACTCCGAGTTTGCTTCACAACCCACTCCACCCCTTCCCCCACCTATTATTCGTAAGGAAAAAATTGAAGGAATTAAGGACAAAGAGATAGTTTCCACGAGAGATGGAGGTTTCCAAAGGTATCTTGTTAAATGGAAGAACAAACCACCGTCAGAATCTATATGGTTAACTGAAGCGGAGCTACAAAACATTGATCTAGACTTGCTAAAGCGGCATAAGAGCTTTAACTCGTCGGAGTCGAGCTTTTCTCATTTGAGGGGAATTGATGAGGACATCAGACTCTTCAAAGTCTATCAGTGAAGAAAGTGCACACCACAAAATCTTCCTTACGGCTAGGCGATCATTGAGGAGCATTGAAGACCCTACATACGTGGATTGGTACATAGAAGACCCCACATTGGGAAAACACGTGTGTAGAATGAAGAAGACATGACTGAAAAGCTGGACAGTTGCTGGACAGTTTTCACTGTCTTCAGGTGCCCGAAATATTCATCGGGCGCTCGACCGAGCGCTCGAAATTCATCCATTTTCATGATTTGGTCACTGGACGTTTTTGGTCACTGGACGTTTTTGGCCACCTTCAAGCGACCAATCGGATGCCCGACCGAGCGCCCGACGCCAGTGCGAACTATTTTTTTAAAGTTGTTTTTACTTAAGTTTAAGGGTATTTTAGTCTTTTTTTTCTTTCTTATTGTTTATTTAAGAGGGTTTAGCCCTAATTACGAATTTAACTTGGATTATTGAATGAAAGCTCTTTGGTTGCCTCCTCTTCTCTCTCTCTCTCTCTCTCTCTCTCTCTCTCTCTGTGGAACTTCCTCCCTTCTTCCCCGATCTTCTTCTTCTTTCTTCTTCATTTACCCTCCAACTTTCTTCAAGGTAATTTCTCATCTCTCCTCTTTATTCTAAGCTTAACTTTTGTGGTTCCCACAACCCTAAATCTAAGATTCGATCCAAACCCTAATTTCAAGATTTGATCCAAACCCTAATTTCTTAGATTTTCAAATCCCTAATCCGAAAAAATCCTTTGATCTCTCGAACTAGTGATTCTCATTGGACGATTGGGTTATGACCATGCAAGATCGGGAGGTTCCATTCCTCGCCGGATCCATTACACGCATTAATTGAATCCCACACCATGTGATTGTGATGATGGCCCGCATTATTGCATGTTTCTTTTCTGATTTTCTTAGATTATGATGATAGATGTTGAATTTTCACTATTATTATTTTGTTATTCCGCTGGATCATATATGTCATGAACATGCATCATAATTAGGGCATCCTGCATCAGATACTCAACATTTTAAAGAGTTTCCAAGGGCACTTCACTAGAACACAAATTACTCAAATAAAAAGCATTTCTCAGGAAAAAAAGAAAAAAGAAAAAAAAAACTGATAATGAAAGTTACAAAAATCAATAGAATACCATGCCCATACATCTCAAATGAATTATTTGAGTTATCTAACCAAGGAAGTTTTCTATTCAAAGTAAAAAACTTTCAAACGTACCCCAAGTCACTGAGGGCTAAAGCAACTGCACAAAAATTAGGTATTCCACTCCTCATAACCTGTTTAAAAAGATGTCAACACTAGGTTGCTAACAATCTCACATCATTAACATGCCAAAAGATTAGCATCTAAATCAAATGAATGACAGGTCATCACACAGGTATCTACCTAAAGGATTTAAATTTTAACTTGAGATGCATAACATTCATTTCTAATGAGCAATGAACATGACTAGTATAAAAACATATTTACTGGATAAGCGGTCAGCTTACTCTTCATGGTTAGCAACTATGTTCATTAGTATTGCACAATGTAACACACCTTTGGGCTACTGAAATATCATGGGACACATCAAGCAATATAACATGTATCATGTAATGTATCACAATCTGAGGGAATGCTAGGAGAACTTCATGAAAATGGTGGAATTTTTCAGTGAAACTTCAGGAGATGTTAACAGACACATGATTACATTCGCAGAACTGAAAATAAATAAATTGCATAATTATTTTCCATTGTTTAGGAGACAACTGATCTCCATTGTGGTGCCAGCTACAAGTGATACAATTATATCCCTAATGAGTTTATATCATTCAAATGCCATATGGTAAAGTAATAGGACGCAAACAATGTAGCAAAATCCAAATAAGAAAAAAACATACCTTTGCCTCATATCCACATGGAGTTAGTTACAAGACAACTCAAAGTTGCATCCCTACAATATTAAGGCAGCTATACTATTGTTGCTCTACCTTAACTTAACTGCAATATTCTACACTACTCTTGAGATTATAAAATTAGGTCACGTTACTCTCTAACATATCTTTTTGTTTATTTTTTATTTTTTGAGAAATAATTCTAACATATTAATGGTACTCATCCTCAACAATATGCACCAGAATGCCCATCGGTGGATATTGAGCAGCTACCATAACTATCTCAGTCACTCCAGTGGCAATGGTTGTGGTTGGACACCTCCGCACCATCCATATCTAGGACACATCTAGCAATAGTCATACGACTCATACCTATATCCACATCCATAGGCATACTCATGAATCATGACCGTAGCCATAGTTGGATGACTGCAAATGGATGTCATAGCCATTTAGGGCTTGTTCTGATCGTATGTTACTTCACATAAGCTACTTATACCTCAAGTAGCTTATCTAGGCTTCTACTTATTCAAAGTATGTTTGGTTTCCAACATCACATAAGCATTGATCCCTAAATTTTGTTTGGTCCACCCTAAATATCCACCCTTTCCAACATCACATAAGAAAACAACCTTTGTAGACAAGCTAGCAAATATGGTACCGGTCCAGGGGAATGGTAGATCAAGGATTCTTCACATTAAAAACCGTAAGGTATATGGAAAGCAATCTTCCCAATGGCTTCAAAATTCAAAGAAGCCATCTCATTTCAAGTGGGGAACGGTACTCGTATTTTATTTTTATTTTTTTTGGGAGGATTTATGGATCAAGGATATCTTGCGCAAGGAAGCCTTTCCAAACCTAGTGCCTTTGGCTACAGACAAGAATACCTTGGTGGTTAACTCTTTCTCTAGATGTGGAGAGGAGCTAGTGTGGGCACCTCCCTACGTTAGAAGTTTAACAGATGAGGAGGTGGAGTTGTTTGTTGCCCTTCTTGATATATTGAAAGGTGTTGAGCTAGACGATCGGGAGACAAAGTCGGTGGTTTGGAGAGGGTCTAGTTCGGAAAGTTTCTCGATTCGATCCTTCTACAGGCCGATCTCCTCATCCTCGGATTCCTCTTGCCACAATTTCAGTTTTTTGAGATATGGTGCTCCGACGAAGGTGGCTGCCTTTGCTTGATTGGGGAACAAAAATAGGATTCTCACCATGGATAATTTGAAAAAAGATGTATACTGCTGCTAAATATTTGCCTTTTATGAATGTGGCAAGCTGAGTCAGTGAACCATTTATTGCTCCACTACTCATATTCAAGAAAGATATGGGATGCTTTTTTCTCGTCTCTCAACATGAGTTGGGCTTCTCCATTTCCCTCTCTTCTTTCTTGGCATCTTGGCATAGAGGCGGAGTCGGTAAAGATGCTAAAGTGGTCTGGCGATTGGCAGTTATGGCAGCTCTTTGGGTCATCTGAGGGAAAGAAATAGGCAATGCTTCGAAAACATGATGAATTCAAAAGATTGGGTTATTTCCAAGGCGAAGGCTTTGGTGGTAGAGTGGGCTTTAAGATTCAGTCATTTTGACGCATGTGTTCTTGTTGCATTGTTGGGTTTGTAATTTGTTGTATTCTTTCCAGCTACTTCAACCTGGTTTCTAATAAAATCGTTACTTCTAAAAAAAATAAAAAATCTGCCATCCATCATGTGGGGCCAACTTTTGATGTGGACTGTTCATTATGTTGGGCCCTCCTTGGCCTTGTCTTCAATGCGAACCGTCTATCGTGTAGGGCCAACTTTTGATGTGAACTGTTGTTTATTATGTTGGGCCCAACTTGGCCTTGTCTTCAACGTGAACCGTCCATCACGTGGGGCCTACCTTCAATGTGGATCATCTGTCATACAAAGCCCACCTTCAATGTAGGCTAACCATCATGCAGAGCCCACCTTGGATATGGGTCGTCCATCATGTCAAACATTGGATGTGGGCTGTCCATCATGGTCACGCTCAATCGCAACTTCATTTCATAATACTGAAGATGAGCTTTTAGAGATTTGCATATCCCAGTCTGTTCCTTTTATTCGTATCAATGACCATAAACACTCTCAAGTTTCACCCGCATGGCGCATGATACTGTCTAGGCTAGTACACAAATAGCCAATGGTTAAAGTGGGTTTGACAAGCACTCCCATACATAGACCACCATTTGCTTGTCAATTTACATGTATGGTTGTTAGTTCACAAGCAGAAGTTCTTAGTAACAAATTCTCGTACATGAAGTTTTAGGTACACAATATACTCACATGGCATTACTGTCATCCTCAACACCACTATAGCATCTATTGAGAACAAGTCTCATTTGTCTATGATGCAACAATATTTGTTGAGAACTACATGTAAATCATTTGCATACTACTTTATATGTACACAAAGATCCATGAAGGAAATGAGGAGACCACCTCACTCCCAAACTGAGGTTTCCATTTTGACTTGGATTGGTAGCTACAGAAAGATAAAATTACCATTGGCAGTGTCAAGTGGATATATTAGCATGGTTAAAGATATGTAAAAGGGAGCAGTAACAAATGTGAGGTCCACTAGTGGGGGGACAAGTGAGTTTTCAATTACAATAGGCATACATCAGAGGTCGGCATTGTGCCTTATGGACGTGTCAATAAAGCACTTACAGAGAGAGGTCACATGGTATGTGCTGTTTGTGGGGGTAAAACGCAAAGCTAGAATAATTGAGGAATGATTTAGAATCTAAGGCTGATTGGCAGCTTGTATTTGGATTTTAGTTAAGAATCGAAATTTAGGATTCAAAATCCCTGAGATTTTCATTCTGTCAGTTGTGTTTGACGACTTGAATTTTCAATTTGTGGAACCTAGAAACTGTATTTGGTGACCTGGATTTGGAGGTATGGAGAAGATATATGGACTCTACTTAAATAACCATTTTGAAAAATATAGCCATTAGAGAGGATTTCAAATCCTCATATTTTGCAAGCTAGCTTCTAGAGGAGAATTGAAAAGTGGGCTTATTTAGGATTATATTTTGGCCTGGATTTGGATTCTAATTCCAAACGCCCCAAAATCAAAGCTGCCAAATGTCCTTTGAAGGTTTTGGAATTTGTTGGACTAGATCAGATTATACAGAATACAACTTTAGTAACATAGGAGTGGAAACGAGGATTTTGTTAAGATTGCTGACAAAGAAGTACCCCAGAATGACCATTTTTTATATCTACAATCAACAATTCACGAAAGTGGGGAGATTGAGAAGAATGCTGCTAATAGAATAGGAGTTGGGTGGATGAACTGGAGGTGCTCCTTTGCAGTTTTATATGATCGCAGCATACCAGTTAAACTGAAGGGAAGATTTTTTTTTTTTTTTTTTTTTTTAAGATAGCTATAACAATGTTGGCCAGTCAATGAACAACATGTTTATAGGACGAGCATAACTGAAATGAGGATGTAGAGATGCATGAGTGGCAAAACGAGGAAAATAGAATTAGAAGTGATTCATTTCAGGGAACTTAGCACCAGTAGATAAAAAGATAAGGGAAGGTAGACTTAGATGGTTTAGCCTCGTGCAACGGAGACCAAGAACTTCACTAGCTAAAGGGAGTCGGTTCAAGTTGAAGGCTCTAAAAGGGCAATGAGAGGGCCTAAAGGATGTAGCTAGGGGTGATTAGAAAAGACCTATGGGTTTGATAAAGTAGAATGGCAGAATAAGATTCATGTAGCCAATCACAATTAGTTGGGACAAGGTTTAGATGAAAGGGAAAAGGGAGATGAGAAGTTGAGGTTCCTAGACATCTTGCAGAGTTTATCTCAATTGGGGTTTCTGAGGCAATGAAGGAAAAAGAAGTAAATAAAGGGAAAATGGATAAGCTTCTGGGGCTTTTTTTTAAAAAATCTTTTTCTATGAAGGGTAAAGGGAGACAACAAGTTGGTATCCTTGTCTATAATTCTTCTCAATTTTCCCCTTTTTTAAATTTTACTCATATATGTTCTTTTTTATAATAAAAAAAGGGAAAAAAAGAAAGAAAAAAGAATCAGCTCCTCTGAATCCAAGTTCTATTGCCCAAGTCAAATTTTACAACAGGCCAAATCGAGTCAATCTTGCAAAGTTGGTCTTCACTCATGATGGATAGATAAAATATGTCATCAAATACATGAAAGCAAGAAACCTAAAGGGAAAATAACCAATGAGAGGAAGTTACACCAGACACTAAGTAGAAAAAATAAGCCAAAACCAAATCAAAGAAATCAATTGGAGAAGACAATGAATTAATGACAAGACAAATATACCTTCCCACCTACAGTGGAATACTAAAAAAGAAACTACAACAAAATTTCACTTACATCATATGTATCTACGAGGGCTAGAAAGTTAATCGGGAATGCCAATGCATACGAGGTAAACGCTGCCAGCTCACTTTGATTGGTTTCACCAAAAATGCCACGCAATGAATCTGTCCACTGAAAAGCATGCATGATAGATTTCAATTAAAAGGTACTCGAAGGAAAGGCCAAAGACTGCAGCCCTGCCCTGCAACTAAACAATATCCTACAGTACTTTGGTTCTTGCAGGAATATGATAGTAAGTCCAATGAAGTGATGTCCATATAGAAGTGACAGCAAATCATTTAACAATCAATGCTGTGATTAAGTCTGCAAAGCCAAATGGAATTCTATTAAAAAGATTCTTATGTATGCTTCGCATCTGTCCCTGCCATTGTTTCTCTGGTTAAATTTAGACAAGATTCTCATTAAGGTAGTATGGTTCAGCTTCTCATGATTTTCCTGACAAAGGTTTTAACGACTGGCTGCCTACCCGCATCGACCCTCCTTTACCTGGGCTTGGGACCAGCTGGTAAGTATCTATCAGACAGAGTTGTAAAATCAAAGGATCTGTTAAGGCATAACCAGAAGAAGTTATTAAATGTGGGTACCAGATGCCTCAGGTAAACTTGAATTTTGGCGCCAACACAATTGGAAACCCAGATCAGCTAGGATCTGGGGGTTACATAGAGACGACCCTGTGGTGCATGCTAGAGAATTTTCAGGGCTGATTGGGCAGTAAAATTCAATTAAGGCGGAGACTTGTATGTTACTTCAGCGTAACCATTCATATAAGGCCATTCATGGTGGTCACTCATTGCAGAGGGGGAATCCCCCAATGTTATCCAGTTGGAATCTTCAGGAAGTTCCCGTAGAGGTTGGCTAATGTTTTGGAGGAAATATTAGACCAGAATGCAATTTCGAATGTTATACTTCTTATGTGCACAGGAAGTTCAGAAATGGCGTAGGTCAGGATTCACTACTTGGATTATGATGCCTTGTTGCATCTATCGTCGTTTGGGGAGCCATCAGCCCATTGCCGTGTAGTCTGTTTTGTATCATTTTCTTTTTTACATAATGTTTTCTCCTACTTATTGATCAAACTGAAAAAAGGGGGGGGGGGGAACTGAAATGAACTCTTTATCTTTATGAAAGCTAATGGTGCACATCCAGGCATAAAAGAACATAAGCATGCATTAATGAGTAATTGAATCAAGTGTTAGATCTTTGACATATAGTCAATCTCAGAGCTACAGTTTTGAGAAATTGGTGCTCAAGTTTGAGACTGAATATCATGCAAAAAGAACTTATAGAAGCATGCACAAATAACTATATGCTGATCACAAATAAAATTTGCAAAACAAAAAAGGAAAAAAAAAATTCTTGCCAAAATTATCCTTCAATCTGTTCAACAACTATCAAAAGATGCATTCCAGGTACAGAGTTTGACAGATCTTTCTACAAGACTTTGCATACGTATCAGCAAGGAATACACCAATCTTTACTAATGGGCTGAGAAAACTGACTTGGCTGATACAAGAAAATCGTCTCAGTTTGAAAGCAATCTAGGCCATGTATGAGGAACTAGTCTAGAAGATACAAATGATAACTATCAGAACAGAATGCAAACAAGCTCACTGGCAGCCTAGTTTCATTGTACTAACATATAACAGCTCAGCAAGCATTGGTATGAGATTGTTGTCTCAAGCAATATGTACAAGATAACATCACTAAATTGCTGATGAACTACACAAGTAATCATATGATTTGTGCAAGTAAGCTGTGATAGGAAGTCTAAATAGTCAAAGCGGTCAAGAAAGATAGGGAATAAAATTGGGCCTGTTGATTGTCAACCACCTGAAGTTTGTTTAGCCAGGACTGCACCAGACTCACAAAATCATCGCATGTAACTGAGCCATCGCAACTACGGAGTGTTTTGTCTATGATCTCATCAGGGCTCTACAAAACACTTGATAGATTAGACAAATAGATGAGCACCACTTCACACAAGAATAAACATAACCCATACAGTAGTCTAACAATTGAAGAAGCAATTATATATTTTCTAGCAAAGAAACTTATTGCTAGTTCAGTCAACAATTGCCATAAGTAACTAAAAGGACAGTGGAGAGAACTGCTTGCAGCTTAATATTGTATCAAAGGGAAATTTTGATTATACCAGATTCATTCCTAATAATTTTAATCCCTAAAATAACATCAGCCTCACCTAGGTCTTTTATGTCAAGATGAGAAGATGAAAGGACTTTGTTTTCATTTATAATCTCTAGGCTAGTACTAAAGATCAAAAGATAATCTACATATAGGCACACCAAAACAACAAAGTTCCCAAATACCTTGAATAAAGGCATCTCTCACTATCATTGAACATAAACCCATTAGTCATCATCACATGATCGAGTTTTATATGCCACCGTCTAGGAGCTTGTTTAAGTCCATATAAGGACTTTAAAATCACTTTATGTTCTTGGCCTGCTACAACAAACCCTTCAAGTTACTCCATATATATTTCTTTCTTCCAATTCACCATTTAAGAAGGCAGTTTTAACATCCATTTAGTGAATTAGAAGATTATTAATACAAGCAATGTCAATCAAAATACAAATGGATGTCATATTAGATACAAGGGAATATGTATCAAAGTGATCAACCCCTTCTCTTTAAATAAAACCCTCCGCTACTAACCTCACTTTATATTTTGCAATAAAATCATCTGCCCTACGTTTCCTTTTGAATATCGATTCATGACTTAAGGATTTCGCACCAAGGGGTAGGTTGACTAATTTCCATGTGTTTTTTTTATCACACACACACACACACACACACACACACACACACACACACACACACACCACACACGCCTACACACTCACACCACTCTATCTCATCAATGACTGCTTCTTTCTAAAAGATAGTATCATGTGAAGACGTAGCCTCCTCTAACGTCAATGGGTCTCCTTCTAATTAGGCTAAAAACATGTGAAAATCAATACTATAATCCTTGGCAATTCTAATCCATGTACTCCCCCTAATCTCTAGTTCAGAATTTGATTCTCCTAAGATTGTAGGATGAGGGCTAGAAGGTTCGTTTAATTTACAAAGGAGGAATCCCCCCAAGATTTACCCCCACCGTTCTTTGGTTTATAAGGAAAGGAATTTTTATGAAACTTCGCATTTCTATATTCAATTATGATATTTTCACTAATATATAGGAATCACTACCTCTCCTAGCTTTCCTAACTTCTTCAATAGATGTTGATATCCAATGTTGTGAGCTCGTCTAGGAGGCTATACACAAGCAAAATCACATTTTTCTTAGCCATGGGTCTTTGGCTATGTCTAGTTGCAATTTTACCCCTTTCGTCACCTCAGTTAATCCTTCCTACTTATGTTCTATTCACCTTCTTGAAGACTCACTCATTCCATCATTTTGGCCAGCAATATGAGTCCATTGAATGAGAATATTCAACAGGAGCTTTATGTCATACCAAAATATTCTCCTTGCCAACACTAAAACATACCTGAAAACCAATCGCACAAAAACTCTTAATTGAGTGTAACTTTTTTCCCTTCTTACTACTTTCTTTGCATGTATTTATATATATGCAAGCTGGGCTTTAACCCACGATCACATGTTTTCCCTTCTCACTCTTAATTGTAGTGTAATTTTTAGATAGTCATAATATTTGATTATTAACTACTATGGGTGATTGGTCAACACCATGCCCTGATCCTTCTCCTCCCTTACTAGGTTTACTTATTGACAACTAGATGTGGATGGATCCTAACATCTATAATGCATGAAACAGTCACAAATACTTCTATTCCAGTTCTACATGTCACTTCTTGTACAAGAGAGAATTGAAACATAAACTGTGATATGATCAGTGTGAAAACACCAACATATAAGCAGAACTACAAGAACATAAAACAAAAACAAAAACAATTAAGAAATAAATGAAAGACACTAATTACAATGACACAAGAAACATCATTATGCCAGCACTTTAAACATCTGACAGAATATAGTTACAAATATGAGAAGTGATCTGGTGGATTCAGTCCACTTGAGCATTCTAATGCATTGAGTGGGAGATCTAAATCCAATGGTTGCATGATAAATGCTAGAATGGATTTATTATGCTTTTTTATGGTTTGAAACTTAAAAACCACATTAAATCAAACCATAACAAATGCATGGTAGCATTTAGTAAGCAACCATTTGATTAGATCTAATGGATCTCAACTAGATGCATTGTAATACTACAATCCACTAAGTCCACTAGATCTTTTCTCATCAGATATATACACTTTCATAGTTACCAACCATGAACGAGCTAACAAAAGCATGAGAATGTGTTCCTCGAAGTGGTATTCCGAATATCCTCCCAGCTGCAACATTACTGTCATTTAGGATGCATATGAAGACATTAGACATAAGAACCATACAAAGAATTAAAACAATGAGCTGTAAGGAAAAGATATCAATATGTTAAAAGAAATAATAGTAAAAATAAAAGTCTGCATGATAGAGAAAAATGAAAACACAATCAGAAAATCAGTGTTCAAAGATTTGATGATGCCATTTCATACCAAAATTTACATTAAAGCAATCATATGGGAAAGCCACAAAAAAAAAAAAAGTTAGACAAACAAAAGAATTGCAATTGAGCTCTATGACATATAATTACCAATGGCTTAGACAAGGGCCTTAAACTTGTTCAAGAAAATTTGCAAAAAAAGCATCAAGAGTTTGGAAATTACCAGTAATATATATCATTTAGTTCACAACTAAAACTCTGCAACATATTTTGTGTGTGTGTGTGTGTGTGTGTGTGTGTGTGTGTGTGCGCGTGTGGAAAATGCTAATGTCCCTACCTTGATGGGGATGTTAGCAATGGCCCCAAAGCTTTTAAATGACATGTGAGATGGCTAACTCACACACGCAATATGTATACGCGCATAGATATGGGATATCCACAGTTTTTTTAACACTTACAGGATCCCTTCTAGAAACTATCCAGTTCTCAGAGATTTGCATCCCCCCTCTGTGCATACAACTCTGCTCATATACCAACAGTGAATTAAAAAAATGAGAAATGCTCACATCCAACTATTTCACTGATAACTTACTGTCCATACAGGGGATAACTTTCAACATGTCATGTACGTGTGACATCCAACCGATCCAATAGGTTGGCCCCACCATGAGGATCACCTTGTGTAAAAACCAGCACCATGCACTCATCAGTCAGGGCAACTCTTGTATTTGTTATTTATCAGCAGCTATACATTATTTCTATGATGTGGCCCACCTGACAAGTGGATGGGGCTGATTTTTGCACAAGGTGATCCTCATGGTGGGGACAACCTATTCGACATGGTGGATGTTGCACATACATGATAGGTTGGAAGTGATCCTTTGGGTGGATGGAAACTTATCATCCCACCTGACGAGCATTTCTCAATGTACGTTGTGCTCGTACGTCTTATACTAATGCCTCACCATCATCACAGCCTCGTCCTAGCCACTTGGTCGGCTTCATGAATCATCTTTCAACAACCATTCCTAAGGCCCTCCTCTCTTTAAGTTCGTGGTTCTATATTGACTTAGATAACAGATGGAGAATTGACAAAATTACAAGTCATCTTGATGACTTGTAAGTCATCTTATTAAGATGACTTATGATGACTTATAAGTCATAATAAGACAGGGACAGGCCTAGGCTTTCTTAATTAATCATACAGGTTAAACTACTTTTTCCCACTGTCAACAAGGAAAATTGGTTCTATATTTATTGCTTATTGATCTTAAATGTGTGGGTTTGATGAGGCAACACAAATTGGCTATCCTCTGTTTCAGTCATTACTTTGGTCATGTCTGTTTATTCCTTGTTGTATTCTCTAAAAACTCAATGAGTATTCTACTCCTTCATAATCTCCTACCTCTTTAATCATAAGACTAATCCTTTCCTAAAAACCAGCTAGAATTTACATCATACTTGTGAGTAAACTGCCCTATTCTACGAACATAACTTTTGCACATGACCAAAACATGCTGCCAGTGATAGTTCCTGCATGATGAATGAGCAGCATGCTTTCCCCAGGTAATGCTTTCATAACCAACATAGCTGTTGTTCACCGGTCCCAATCAAGAATCTCTCTCAATCTTGACTAACACATGGGAGTCCCCTCTGGCTCCCATTTCCAGTAACTGCTACCATGACTAATCAAATCACCCTCTCACTTCTCCAATTCGTAATGAAGATGTGATTGAAGATCTGTTTGTTTCAAAAAAGTATCACTTGAAAAAGAAATTATTCCGCATGAATTTGCTTTTTGTATTATTCGTCACAATTTCTAAGCAACCCTACTATTGAGAATCACCACCTTATTCTCAAGCCTCGAGCCCATGCCTTTTTCATGCAACTAGATTTAACCTAATACCACCTACTAAGGATTCAATTAAACAGCTCACAATTACAAACTTGACCAGTAATGCAAGATAAGTCGACGTGAATCTGAGACAGTCTTGGATGCAGCATATGCATATCATTGAATTTTTGTGGCCACAGACAAATCCCAATAATTTGTTATCATTGTATGAATGGCTTGAACAACACATGTAAGATTATAACAAGAATATGGAAAATACCACAAACATCAATTACCCTCGTCTCTGGCAATGAATTGTCCCTCATACCACATTGTTTTTTTCTTCCATAGCACATTGTTTTCCAGCATTCCACTGGGCCTCATGTGGCCAATCACAGTATGCTGTTCTGCTTCCTGAATATTTTACTTTGATGTCATTTTAATCCAGGTTTACAGTTTGATCGCTTTTTGAAATTATGACCTTATTAATTTCTATTTATTATTCAATGCTGTCAAGAACTGAGTCACTATGTAATTCCATTTGGTGTGAATAAGAACTACTGGTGCACAGATGCAATTATTCATTAGCTTCATTCATGTTGCCAATGAGAGGAGTAACCTAATGTTGTTTCCTTCAGTCAGCAGTTTCAGACTTTGCATGTAATTCTCACTGGCAATATAAACATAAGTTACAACAAATGAAATTTCCATTCATTTATGGTACACAAGACTTCCATAAAGAATTACTATATTATGAAGATCTAACTAAATAATCTATCGATCACAATCAAAACAACAAGCCCCAAAAATGACCTACAGTGTTCAACAAAAATAACCTTGTTGCATCGAATCCACCCATGTAGCTGTATCTTGATGCACTTACTCCACCGTCAGGACCCTACATATAAGGAAATAGTTGCCTCTGATAAAGTAAAAATCAGGGTAAACACCTCAAACCAAAGAAAACAGAGATCAGCAACCTGTGCCCGTCGAAGCCCAAATTCAAGTAGATTTTTAGACCTCCCTGCAACAAATCGGTGTCTTGCAGCATTTGTAGCAATCAGTGAGGCATAATTGACAAGATTCACGAATGGAGTTTCCAACAATTGAACCACCTGAAATGTGATTATAGTAAAGAGTGTTTGCATTACTTTTAAAATACAAATGTGCATAAGCATTGCAAAATGTTTGAGTACCCTTCAAGAGTACAACCACTATTTGAATATCAAGCATGATTGTAAGTTCCAAATGAACGAAGTTTGTGTTTGGATATCCCAGAAAAAAAGAAAAAGAAAAGAAAAAAAAAAAAAAAAAAGTTTCGTGGGATGCCTTTTCCACCCAATTAATATAGTCCAATATTGATTTGGAGAGAAAAGGGCGAATGTGGCCAATTAAAATCACCCATGCCTTCGTTAGAGCCTGTGCCTACGTGGTAAGCACTAATCACTTCAACACTGAGATCTCAAAATTCAAGGCTAGCTGACCTACCGAATGGTAAAAGAAAAGGGATCAGGCCTCGTATAATTCCGAAATTCTGCCCCAAAAGCAAAATGGAATAGATTGTTATCAATTTTGTAGAAATGTCTAGGGCTGTCGGCGGGTACCTGGATGGCTGGATCCACAGGTACCTGACCCAGGATGGGTCTGGTCAACCGAGCCTGGGTCCAAATTCCAAACCTGTTTTAAAAGCGGATCAGGTTCTGGTCCACCATTTGAGACCCGTTTAAACAGGTAGGGTAGCCAATAAATGTTTATATCTTATACATTAATATTCATTTATATATTAACATTTATTACTCCCTCCCTCTGCAACTGATCTATTCCTATTTTCCCCAAGCCAAAACAGGTGACAGGGCCTCATTTGATTTAGGTCCGGTATATCAGAGTGGTACCCAGACCCGAACCTAACCCTCTTATCCAGGTCCAGATATGCCAGACCAGGATTTGAACCATTGACAGCCCTGAAGATGTCCTTGCTTCCAGTAATTTGAGGTGCATCCAAATGGCTGATAACATCTTAAAGCATAATGCATACTTATTGAGAAATATCTTCAAGCTAAATAACTGAAGCAAGGAAGCACATTTTGATGTTACTCACAGCAGTTGGTCCTTCAACTCTCATCAAGGGTGTCTTAGGGAAAACAACAGATCCCTCAGAAATAGCATACACTTCAACACCAGAGCAGTCAATTCCCCTAAGATAATCAAAGAAGGCATCCTACACAAGAACACACATTATAGATAATGTCAGAATACAGTAGGTGGTAATCGAGTTGACTAAACAGAAATCTATCCCATGTCAATTTGCATTTTCAACTACCAAGTGCAAGAAAACAAAAGACTAGCCATCTAATAGCAAATATTCCTTCTAAGAAGCTACTTTCCAAGATCTTAAACATAAAATCTCAAATATAGGAAAACAAATCCAGTTGCAATGTTGCATTCATTTCAGTAGGAAGTACCATGTGTCCTAAGTCTATTATACCAACTTCTTCTTTCTTTCTATTTTTTTGAAGGATACTTCTCAATTCCAGTCTATGTAAATTTATTTATCAGTTTAATGGCAAGTATCATGTGCCCAGTGTTTGCATTATCTCCGATATTATCGAAATATCCCCGATATTATCTCTATTTCTAGCTTAGCGACACCGATAACACTGGTAGCGATACCGATAACACTGATAGTATTAAAAATTCTTGATATCGATGATGTATCACTAAATATTGCCAATGTATCGATATCATCAATATTTTCAATTGTGTAAATTCCAAGCGTCGTTTGTATTGTCAATACATTGATCCCGTTGGTGTATCACCAATATTTTTTACTGTGTAAATTCCAAGTGTCGCTTGTATCGTCAATTTATTTGCAATATTTCGATAATATCACCAATGTATCGATAATATCACCAAAAATCTATATATGTAAAAAATTCCCATTTCAGCACTCAATTTGTATGCAGCACTCAATTTGTTGACGATAACATTGATAATATCACAATATTATCATTATCGCAACATGGCAATAACGAGACCACAATCTTTAGCTTCTTTTTCAGTTGTCAACGATTTGTTTGGAAATTTCATGCGTTGCCGATATTCTGAAATATCAATGGTTGTTTGGATGGAAGTTCAGATTTTGGATGGATGAGATGATTGGACTGACTTCTTACGGCAGCACATGCTTTAAGGCTCCCATTAAATAGAAACCTATTATGTATGCATTCTTTATGCAAATTTTTTATTCCTAAATATGTAACTATGTGTATTTTATCAACTCCTGAGGTTTCATTGAAAAATTCCACTGTTTTTCCCATTTTCCCCGCATTTCCGGTTATCAATGATATTATCGGCGATATCGATATTGTTTCCGTATCCCCAGCTAGCGAAACTTGTAGCGATACCGAAACTTCGAACACTGCATGTGCCTAGGTGACCTTTTCTTGTCAACACATCCAGTCAGCCAAATCTTGGGAACCAGGCAATTTTCTACATCATAGAGTGCATTAGATGTGATACCCAGTTGTGTAAGAGGTATAATTCAGGTCTAAGAGCCGGAAAGAGAAACTCCTTTCTTCTCAACCAAAATTACTCTAATCCCCACTTACTTCACAAGATCCCAATGTGCATAAACTCTTATCTTATCAACTAAAATTACTCTAATCCCCACTAACTTCACAAGATCCCAATGTGCGTAATGTCAAAGTTTGAAATACTTGCTAAAGTTTTTCATTGTTTATTTAAAAGGAATTTTTGGCGTTTATTTAAAAACATCCCGAGTTTAATTCTCAAAACTTCTATTCATCTGGGATCAACATTGGGATCTTAGCCTTGTCCCAACTATTGGGATTCAGCTTTATCAATCTTGCTTTGTAAATAATTCCTAAGGCTCTATCCTTAGTGAGCAAGCCTTCATATCCCAGCTCGTCACCTTGATCCAAGTCCTTTTGGGTCTTCCTCTCATCATCTTTTCAGGCCCTTCAACCCTCATTAATGTTTCCCTCCTTACAGAGCCATCTTCACACAATCAAACATCATTGCCGGGGGAATTTGGATGTTGGATCTGGTTGTAGCATTGTTTTTTGTGCAGGGAGTCTGGATCTAGGTCTACACATTCAGACCTGAATAACAAAGAGTCACGTCACCACTTCATGGCATCTTATGAAAAGAGTATTCCCATTGGAAGAAAAAGGAAAAAAGAACTTCAATTCACTTAAAATGGGCATCAAATCTGGCATGCATGGGTTTCTTTAATAAACCTTATACCAACAGAATGATTGGACTCAATTCATTTAGTTCAATAATAAAAAAAGATCAGTCATGTCTAGCTGGTGGGACCCTAGTTAAAAAAAAGGTATGTGTATGGTATCGGAAATGACTCAGAATCCACTTATGGGAGGATAGCTGGCAACCTCTACAGAATCAATTGAGAAGGGCATATGTGAAATTGTTGCTTTACGAGGGAGAGCGGGAATCTAGTTTGAAATTGCCAAGTCAAAAGGAACCCGAGTGATGAAGAGAGAATCTCATGCCGACCTACACTCCTTGCCTGTAGGAGTCTTCATTCCATCAAATGAAGGAGATAAAAGCAATGTTACATGTATTGGTATCGTCCCATGTATTGCACCGTTGGGATATGGACAAATCATGGGAAACATTAGGAAATATTGCAAGCATCACAATCAGAGGGAAACATTGGGGAAACTTTAGGAAAATGGTGGAAGTTTTCAATGGAACTTCAAAAGATGTTAGAAAAACAGACGATTAGTGATTACACTCTTAGACCTCAAACATGACAAAAAATAACTATGCACAATAGTTTTTTGTAGTTTAGGAGACAAAATTATGTGCTATCAACAATAAGTGATGCAATTATATCCAAATAATTGATATTTTAACAATATAAATACAAAATCGTCTCCCCATTACATTTTTATTATAGAGTAGTAATTCATAAGAATTTCTATTTTTCAATTCTTTTAAAAATACTTTTAATAATAAATATGTTGTTAATGCAACAATTTTTAAAATAAAAACATTCAGTTATTTAATCGAATAATAAACTTAGTTATTCACATCACATCACTATTTTAAATATTATTTTTTTAGATGTATTTTTAGTTCTTTTTCTTAAAATAATTTCTTTCCAAATAAAGTGTGGTCAATCTGTAGATCAACATAAACTCATCATTCAGCAACATATGTTTTTGCCACGCTGAAATTACAATTGTAAAGGGTGAAACCAGAAGAAATTTGCATTCTCCCACTGTTTTCCATTTTGCACCTTCAAAATCGGCATTTATAGTTTCAAATCAATGTCAATGCATGAAACTCATGCATAGATATGGATTTACACTTGTTTTATTCCGAATCTTAAAAAAACAAAAAAGAATTTAAACAACTAAAACCAAAACTTCCCACCTATGAACTTTCAGCCCAATTTCACTCTCATATCACGATTTTCTCCACCAAAATCATATTTTGATGTGAAACAACTTGAGTGGAGCTGTCAAGCTACTCTTAGGGAACAATTTCCCCTAAAAAATCCAACATAAAATGGGTTTTTCTTAATTTTGTAGAAATTTTCTTCAATTTCCAATGATTAGCATAGGTATTGATTGATCAATACATTAGACTTCTATAAAGGGGAGACAAAAGATATACCGCGAATATATCGTGAGACATGCAATTTATTGATCGACACTGGGAATTTTTATGAGTACATCTGAGTTTCATACGGCACAAGTTCAATGTGGATAATATCAACCAATATCGCCGATACATTGGCCCCACTCTGCTGTTCTAATCTATCATCATTTAAGCCTTGTCCCAACTAATTGGGTTCAACTGCACATCCCATTCCGCCACCATTCCACTCTATCAAGGGCCATAACTTCAGTTAGACCATATGCAATAGGAATTTGGCAATGGGAACAGCTCATATCATTCTCTATTCAAACCTTTAACTTGAAGATCACTGGCTAGGAGAAAATAACAGATTTTATTTAAAAATATAGATGTCTCCAGAGTTGCTGGATTTCGTTTTGCAATACAAGTCGAATCGGTCAACAAGATCCTAACTTTTGATCATCTCTAGAGTAGGCAAAAAGATTTATGTGAATCTTTGCTTTCTATGTTTGTAAAAAAGATTTATGTGAATCTTTGCTTTCTGTGCTTGTAAAAAGGATTTATGTGAATCTTTGCTTTCTGTGCATGTAAGAGGGGAGTCTTTAATCATCCCTTGATTTTCTGTCGTACCCCACAGGGGCATTGGTGCTCTATTCTTAATAACTTCAAGGTGCTTTGGTCGATGCCAGATTCCTTCGATGAGCTGTTGAAAGAATCGAATTTCGGCTTCATATCCAGAGAGTTTCAGGAAGCATCTCTCAAGTAGTTAAAAGGGTTCAAAAAGAGATCATGTCTTGTGCCTTGATGAGTAACAAATTCAAGGGAACCTCCTGCTCTCTCAGAAGAGGTTGGATAGAGGTTATACTGCGGAATGCAAAAGCTCATTTTAATGGCAGATCTAGGGGCAATCAAGGTCCAGCAGGGATTGGAGAATCATTAGAGATGATCAAGGGAGGATCTGTCATATCTATGCAAGTCCAGTAGGGATGATCAAGGGGGAGTTTCAGAATCTTTCGTTCTCCTCCGTCAATCACTAAAGGTAACTCCTGCCAATGCCATTAACTAGGCACTCCTAAGAAGCCTATCTTTGGCATCAATAAAATAAGGGAGCTGAAGGGGAACTATACCAATGTCCTTCATTCACACTAATAAATAAGTTAATGATGCAGCGGGTCCGGCTCCATGGCTTAATGGTAGACAGACTCCTGTTTCAATATTGAGACCAGGGATCGAGTACCCATGTGGAGTGGGTGGAGTGGTGAGTGTGTGGTGTGTGGGTGTGGGTGTAAAAAAAAAAAAAAAGAAGGTTAATCATGCGGCGGATTATTTAGCAAGGTATATTGTCTCCAACGTCTTTTCATTGGCAACTCCCTTCCCCTTTTGTAACTTCCTCTCTTTTAATAGAAGGTCATCATATCCTTCAAAAACGTTATATAGCTAATAAGACTAGATAAAAACTTTTGGAAAGTGCACATTGTAGAGATTGATGATGATGATGCCAAGACTGGGAATTTCAAAAAAAAAAAAAAAAGGACGACAAGACCCTAGAAACTGCCTAGGAGAGATGTGTTGGCTGGACAGAACCCTTTTCGACTACCATTGGTGAAATAGGATGGGAAGAACCAACCCCAAACAGCTGGGATAAGGTCAGAATAAGACTAAGTACCAATTTGGATTTGGGCAAAGTTGTGTAGCGATTAGCAATCCCTTGCATGCTGTCACGGCTAGCTGGTCATGGACATGCTGTTGGTTACTACATTATGTCCCTCGTTTGTCAAACCCCCTGGAATATGGATTGGAGAGACTGTGGCACATGTGGAACTTAAAGATTGGTTGATGGCACATTTATTCTCATGTACATGTGCAGATTTGACAGATGGATATTGACACATGTGCCACATTTTTCTTTTTGTTTGAAGATTGACGGTGGCATGTATGCACATGTGGAATGCTTGAAGTTGGGCGATCAGACACATGGCACATTGGAACATGCCATGCAAGTGCATGGACAAGTGAGGTACTTGTGTGCACCAAAACCCTAAAGTGTCACTGGCAAGTACTTCCACCACTCCGCCAAAGATACACAATCCTTGGTCTAACGCTCGCATATCATGAGTACTTGTCAAAAGTGCATCAGTACATGCGCAAGAGAATTGACAAACCACGTATATATGTACGGTTGTCCATTACCACTAGTCAGGAAACAAATTTGGCCAAATCCAAACAGCCCCTAAATTAGTAATTATTGCAACAGTAACCACATATTTAGATAAAAATCCTATTGCATGTAGGTCTAGGATTAACCTCCCATTATCAGCTTTGATACTTTGACTGCCTCTACAATTTTTTTTTTTTTATCTTTTTGAATGTTAACTATATTATACCTAACAAAACGAGATAAAAAGAAAAAGGGGGCTGCTCCCCTCATCCCACAAACTACAGTACATTTTCCCAACCAGCTAGAAGTTCCTCCCAGTTACATTTCACAAAGAGCTTATGGTCAATTACCCAGGAAAATAACTCTAGCCTTAGCACAAAGGAAAATGTCCAGGAAAGAGACTAGTGTATTGTCAAACATACGATGATTCCATTCTTTCCAATTCCAAATCTACATGTATGAATTTCTTTTTCCTCACGATCCCTCACATTCAGGCAACAAATAGATCAATGACTCTACGAAAATTGTTTCTTCTTTTCATCAATATGCTTCCAACTGTTGGAGAAAAGAAAGCATGAAAAAACAATATTTGCAACACAATACAAAAAGGACTAATATACCTCACATGTAGAAGGCAAGGTGGAGCGTAAGAAGGAGATCTCATCTTCTTTAAATTTGAAATTAGCAATGAACCGGATACATTCTTCTAGACCACCGAAGATGGTGTATTCACCCCCAAACGGGTTCTTCCGGAAAAATAAGTCAAACCTGAAATACATCCAAGTTTCCAAAATAAAGACTGCCACCTACAAAGAATAGTGGAAAACCTTGAATGGAATAACTTCAAATTTAAAAAAAAAAAAAAAAAAAAAAAGTAAAACCATGCTAGTAGAAGCAAAGACTGCCAAATGAAAGAAAAATTCTCCAATATTTTCAATGAATGGAAGGGGAAAAAAAATCTAAGTCTACTAGTAGAGAAAAGAAAATACACTTGGCAGTAAGAACCACAAAACACATCTTATCAACTTAAATATTTTTGAACCAATTAAAAAGACAATAACCTGAGCCACATTAAGCTAATGGTATTTTCAAGTCAAGCTTAGAAATTTACATGAGAAATTCTAGTCTAAATGATTAACATATTCAAATTTAGTATAAAACTAAACAAAAACTTGTAATGTCATCAGTACCGATGCAAACTCTACAAGGGAAAGCATTATAATATGAACTATCAATACCGAATGCTGAGAACTGTTGGAAGTCAAACATTTTAACTTCTTTTTTTCTCATATGGAGATGTAAAGAAAAATTTCAATGATAAAAAGGCACAATCGATCCTCTGACTTTGACATGTCAGCATGACTTGTTATCTGTACTATAAGTTGTTAGTGAATCATTCTCTTAGGAACTGATTCTCATGAGAACTCGTGAGAACCCTTTGAGAACTCATCCCACATGATGTGTGCACAAAATCCAAACCGTCCACTTGGTGAGTCACCTTATGAAACCCCTAAGGCCTAGAAATCAGTCTGATCCAAAAATCAAGCAGGCTATAGCAAAGTGGGAGGGAATGCCCATTCTTGATTTTCACCGGGGCCCACCTGTGTTGCAAAACAGCATGATTTTTTGCCCAATGATCCATCCAAGCCAGATGAAGGGCCTGTATGGCCTAGATTGCATGTACAAATCACGAGAAATGAGTTCTCAAAAGGTTCTCATGGGTTCTCATGAGAATGGTTCCTATGAGAAAATTTCTCTCAGTTGTTAGGACTTAGGAGTGTGTCTTCTGATATTTAATAACTTTATCCTAGACAAAATTTCTTCCTTTGTCCTCTTTTTTTAATTCAAAATAGCAAGAGGACTTCATGAAACAAGAAATCCAATCTTGCCTAAATGAAATCCTGAGGACTGAAATGACCTGTTTCTTAGCCAAAAGATCCAATCAATGTGGTCCAGCTAATTCATGGAAAGGATGTCCCACATACATGACATTCCGTATACTCACTGAGCAGCATACTATTGAGCAATAGCCCAATTATCTAAACGATCAGATGATCTTAACAAACAATCAGAAGATCTTTGCCCCATGAATGCAGTCTGTTGCTTGCCTTTTTTTTTCTTAACGTCCATTGGGGCAAGTCTAAAGGTATTCTTTTGAGCTGTGTACCATCCAGGACAGGGCATGCTGGATCAATTGAAAGGATCTTGTGCCCTTATGCCACATCTACAACATTACTACATTGAGAGATACACCAAAACCAAATACTTTCTCATTAACTACACAAAAATTATATTTTGGTATCCATCAAACTAACACTATACACTTTGCAAGCGTGTAAAATCCCGACCATTCATCCAATATGGCCCAAATCACAGATCAGATGATCCAAACCGATTAATTGGAATAAGATTTCTTGTTAGATGCGATCCATTGCTCTTGTTCTTTTACCATCCATTTTCAGGCTAGTGATATGGGCTATGGTCCATCCCCAGATTTACATGATGAACAGTTGGGATCTCAAACGTGAACACTGTGAGAACTGCATTAGATTGATAGACACTAAAGACTAAGGTAAAACATCGACGTATATTTAGTTTCTGGTACCCACGTTCCTTCATAAAACCTGCTACTCCATTAACTAGCTTTCCCACGCACAGCAATTATGTTCCAATCACCTTATATTTTCTCCAAGATTCTTCACCATAATTAGAGACAATCAGAAGCAATTCTTCATGTGACTAAGAAATGGTGTACATTTATCATCATTTCTAAAAACGGCAATGGTTCATCCACCGTAAACATGGCACGAATGCATTCTACCCAGACCGTCCGAATTGTGGGCCCCACTGTGGATGGATAATAGTCCAACAACCACATCGGCTGGACAGTCTTAGCTACCACTCTGGGCCGCTGAATTTGGATCCCGGGATATTTTCCATTGAGCCAGCTGATTGACAATCGTCAATCAAATTGTTAGCATAGCATAGCATAGCATAACCAATGTAATTGTAAGTATATGCTCTATAGCAAACAGACAGCGCGATTTCAACAGTCCAAATTGACAAACGTATGCCAGCCACCCATACAATAGACAGGTCACCAACATCATTTCAGAAATGTTTCCAAACTCTAGAAGCAATCAACCCCCATTTCATATTTGTTTCTCATTCAAATTCAACGTCAAAAAACAAAATTTCCATAAATTCAACTATCGAAACTGTTAACAGCGGTTCATCTAACCCTAATCAATCAATCCCAAAATTCCAAATACCAATTTCATCCCAAACTTCACAAAATCAAACTACAACAATAGAAACTATCAAAGCAATTGGAACGATAACATGAGTAGGGAAACGGTAATTACGCAGAGTTCCGGATCTACTTACACGGCGCGGTCGAGATGCTTCCCTGCTTTCCAGTAAGCATAAGCCATGGTGAACTGGTAGAGATCTGTGAGGAGCGGAGTGACCATTGGATTCGTCGGGCCATCGATCGACGGCCCTCCTCCATTCGCGGTCGCTGCTGCTGCTGCCATTCCCTTTTTCTAGGGTTTTGAAATTCTCTTTTCTTTCTTTTTTGTTGCTTCTTCTGTTTGGGAGGAGAGGATTTAAATGAGGAAATAGAAGAGGCAGCCAAACACTCCCATATAAATCGGATTCTTTTTCGATTTGGCCGAGCGGCAGAACTCAGAAGAGGAGGAAGGCCTTTTGGTCGATTCGCGCGGGAGCCGATTACGTTCGTCCAGGATCTGACCCAAGACGGTGCGACGCTTCCTGTGCGGCCCACCTCGATGTGCCTTATTCTAAATCCACGCCAGCCATACGTTTTTACAGATTATTTTAGGCTATGGTACGAAAATTTATACATATCCAACTTTGAATTGGACCACATTATAGGAAACAGTAGGTATTGAACGCTTACCGTTGAAAACTTTCTGGGACCAGGAAAGTTTTGGATCTAGCTGATACTTATGTTTTCTCTTCATCCAGGTCTGTATGATCTTATCAACAGGCTGGATGGAAAATAAATATCAGACCCTAGGAAGTTTTTAGTGGTGGTCGTTCAATCAAATAGGGTTTTCCTGTAGTGTGGTCCACCTATGATTTGGATGTACCTTATTTTTTGGGTCATTCTAAAATAAGATGAAATACTGGATGGACGGCGTGGATAAAACACATACATCATCATAGGCCCCACAGGCTTTGACACCAGCTAGCTTGCTGTCGTTGGCCGTTGGGTCCCTAGCCAACCCGCGTCTGAATGCGCCCTACCCACGTGTCAGGTGGAGCGAACTAAGCGCTGGCCGGGCAACAACTAAGTAAGTAGTGGTTACTCTTACCGTGTGGGGGCCACCTTGATGCAAACCGTTTTTTCCGCTCATTTAAGGACGTGGTCCCAAAACTTAAGTAGATCCAAATCTTTTGTGGACCACGTCACTGGAGAAAGTGGTGAACGACCATTAAAAAGTTTTTGTAGGCTACAAAAGACTTTGATCAATCTGATCTTTGTTTTTTCCCTTCATCCAGTCGTTTTTAACCTTATCAACGGGTTGGATGGAAAATAAACATTACGTGTCTTCTTAAGGTGGGCCTTGGGAATTTTTAATGGTGGGTGTTCGATCACCACTGTTTCCTGTAGCGTGCTCCACAAGACATTTGGATCTGCTTGATTTTTGGGAACACCTCCTAAAATGAGCTGGAAAAACGGATGGATGGCGTGGATATACAACAAATTCATCGAGGTGGCCCCACGGTAAGGGTAACACCCGGTAAGGGTGTCACCCGGGTACACCTAATCCACTCCCCACATCAGGTGGGGCACACTCGTGTGAGGAAAATTGACGGTTAGAAAGAAAATCACGGAAGCTGTGTGACCCATCTGATGAATGGCTGCTTTTTGAGAGTTTCGCTCGTGGTACGATGCACCAGATTTTGTACTCGTGCCCGACGTCGGCATGTGCACGGTGCCATCATCGTATCCTCGCGCGACTATTTCCTAGACTTGCTCAGTTAAGTTGAGATGCGAATTGCATGTGCCAGGATTGTAAGAATTCGTTTTGTCGGAAGCTACGTGGGACATAAAAATTCCCGTGACAAATCCACTCCGTCCATCAGTTTCTCAAGATCACAATAGCGTATTAGTATAAAGATCATGCATTCCAAGACTAAGGTAGGCCACATTTCACAAAATAGTGATAACGGAACATCCACCGTTGAGACTTTACCTACCATGACATTTATGTGACATCCAAACCATTCACAGGATAACTACCACTCAATAAACTGTATTCACAGGATAACTACCACTCAATAAACTGTAGGCACAAATATCATCCTGATACAAAACTTCTGTGGTCCCCACAAAATTCACTCTGTTTTGTGTGGTGCGGCCCACCTGAGTTATAGATCTTTCTAATTGTTGGAGTACTGTCCCCTTGTGGTCTTGAGAAACTTTTTGGACGGAGTGGATTTATCGGGCGTGGCTTCGGTGGATCCGGGGATCCATCCAGGTGGTTGGGATCCCTGACCGTGGGCCAACCTTGATCTATTTTGCTTATATCCACACCGTCCATACGTTTTTAAAACTGGTTTTATGGAATTACTCCATAAATGAAGCAGATCCAAATCTCAGGTGGAACACGATACAGGAAACAGTTGTAATCAACTATTAAAAGATTCTCGTGAGCCACAAAAGTTTTGGATCAAGCTGATATTTACATGGCATCTTCGGACATGTTTTTGTGACCTTATCGACAGGTTGGATGGAAAATAAACATTCAGGTGAGCCTTATGAAGTCTTTAATGGTAGAGATTTAATCATTACTGTTTCGTGTGGAATGGTACAACTAAGATTTAGATATGCATTATTTTTAAATCATGGCTTGTGAAAATCATTGAAAACTCGTTGGATATAAGGAAAATACATCACGGTGGGCCCCACTCAGGGATCATCCCACCCACAGCCGCTCTCGGATTTATCGAAAACGTATCAAAAGGAGGCGGATTTCTCATGCGTGGAATCTAGGTGGAACCCACGGCGATGTTTGTGAGAAATCCTTTTGTCCATCAATTTGGTGAGCTCATTTTAGTATTTTCTAATAAAAATGAATTGAATCCAAGACTTAAGTGAGCCGCACTAAAGTAAAAGGTGTGTAGGAAAATTCCTATCAGTTGATGTTTATATGCTATCCATACCGTTCATAACGTCATTCACACTTCAAAACTTCGGCGGCCCCATGAATATTTCAACTGTGGACGTTCAATTCTCATGATTGTCTTCCCACTTGAATCTTTGGATCCGACTCATTTTTTATCCCATGTCCTAAAACGGGCTCACAAAACAGATGAACGGAATGGATTTCTAACAAACATCACGGTAGGCCCCACAGGTTCCCAGCGCAAGGAAATCTGCGTCCTTAACAAGGGGCGTGACTTAGGTGAGACCCCGGAACCACCGAAGTGGGTGGGAACCTGACGTGTCTCACCCTGGTTCGTCAAGTTGGGCGGGCACATGTGAGAGAGCCAGCACGTGAGAGACAGCATTGTCAAACGGCCGTTTTCACTGTCCCTACGTATGCCGTCAGCGTCTCTTCCTCTCCCTCGTACCGAAGCGGATTGCGTATGAACTCAATACGCTTAAAGTCTGTGGGGTCCACCATGATTTATGTATTTTATCTAATCCGATCATCCACTTTAACAGATAATTTTATGGCTGGAGATAGAAAATGAAGCATATAAAATTCTCAAGTGGACCACACCACAGGAAAAAGTGTGAATTGAACGTGTACCATTGAAAAATTAAAAATTCTTAAGGGTTATGGAAGCTTTGGATCAAGCTGATATATTTTTTTTCCCCTTCATCATGTCTGCGTGATCTTGTGAACAGATTGGATGACAAATAAACATCATTACGGGCCCTTTAAAGGTTTCAACGGTGGGAATTATTATACCCACTGTTTCCTGTGATATGGTCCACCTGAAATTTGGATAAGCTTGAATTTTGGTTTCAACTCCTTATATGAGCTGGAAAAACAGATGGACGGTGTAGATAAACCACATGCATTTACAGTGGGCCAAGTTAATCTGGAAAAAAAAAAACTACTGGGTTGGGGTGCTCCCGCTGCCATTATTGGAAAGAGAGAGAGAGAGAGGACAAGATGGACGCGGATTAGCTACTGACACGTTGAGTTGAGTAGCTATACGGCTAATGAAGTGACGTCACCAACTTCTATGGGGCCCACCATGATGTATGTGTTGTATCCACACCGTCCATTCATTTGGAGAGATCATTTTAGGGCATGAGCTAAAGAATGAGACAGATCCAAAGCTCAAGTGGACCCCACTAAAGAAAACTGTGGGGACAGTGACACGACCGTTGAAACCTTCCTAGGGCTCACCATGATGTTTATTTGAGATCCAACCTGTTCAAAAGTTCACACAGACATTGAAGAAGGGAAAACACAAATATCAGCTTGATCGAAAACTTCTGTGTCCCTGAGAAGATTTTAATGGTAGGAGATCAAGCCCCACTGTTTTCTTTGGTGGGGTCCACTTGAGCGTTGGATCTAACCAATTCTTTATCTCATGTCCTAAAATAAACTCTCCAAATGTACGGATGGTGTGGATACAACACATACATCATGGTGGGGCCCACAGAAGTTGGTGACGTCACTTCAGTAGCTAGATCGCTACTCAACCTGTAAGTAGCTAATCCGCGTCCGGACAGGATCTCTCCACTCTCATGAGAGGTAAGTGGGAGAGCGAGAGGAAGAGGCAGCCACCGAGCGAAGAGAGAAATAAGAGGGAGAGGCGGAGCCAGGTAACGGCCCGTTAGGTGATGCCGTCCCTCACGTGTGGCTCTCTCACACGCGCCCGCCCAAGTAGACAAATCCTGATGCGCCACGTCAGGGTCCCACCCACTTCGCTGGTTCCGGGGTCTCACCTAAGTCGCGCCCCTTAACAAGGGCATCTCTGTGGGTCCCACATAGCTTCCGACCGCAGGAACTTCTTGTGGCGGGCCACAAGCAATTCACGTACCGTAAATAGACCGCACGCTTTCGCCGCCGCATGCTAATATAGAGTACGTCTGACAAATCACGACCGTTTATCATGTGTGGAGACGTGTACCCATCGGTCTAAATGGTTGTAATAGTACTCCTTACGCGATATATGGATCAGATCTTTCACTTGTGATTGTCACGTGCGGCAAGGAGCTTATGGTCCCTCTCACGGGAGAGATTGCACTCAGAATTCTTAGCTAGACAAAAAATTAAAATAAAATAAAATAAAAAGGCCGGCGTGGACGAAGCGCCCAGTAAATACGCAAGCGACCGCTCATAACAGGAAGCCTCGTTTGGACATGAACATGAGATCAATGAGAATGGTCCAAAATAGTGGGACCCACTTTCGTCCACAGTTGCTTTGTTTTTCTCCTATTTTATCTTTTTGGGCTAGGCAACAACGGAGGATTGGGGTTAGAAGAAGGTGTTACCTTGGAGAGTCTCTTGCTGCCGAATGTATGGTGTTTTGGCAGACTGAAATGAGGGTACTTTTATAGAGGAATGGAACCACAAAACGCGGACGCGGATTTGCACCGTGTCCACTGGAGCACGTTAATCCCGTCAATGTCATCTCTTCAATCAATGCAGTCCCTTGGAAACGGTAGCGGATTAGGTGAGACCCCAGGATCAACCAAGACACCTTTGGGGCCCACCTTGATGTTTCTATTCTGTTATCCATACCGTCCATCCGTTTTTCTAGATCATTTTACTGCATGATCCCAAAAATTAAGAAGATCCAAATATCAGGTGGACCATAATCCATCTAGGAAACAGTGGTGATTGAACACACTACCATTAAAAACTTTTTACGGCACACATTAATTTTTCAGTAGTGATTATTTTCCATCCAGTTCGTTGATAAGGTATTATCCTAACCGTGTGGGGTCCACCTTGATGTAATTTTTGTATATACACACCTTCTTTTTGTTTTTCCATCACATTTTAGGACGCGATCAAGAATATCCAAATCACAGGTGGATCATACCAATAGAAATAATGATCAATGAACATTAAATAAGTTTTGGATCTAGTTGATATTGGCTTTTTCCCTTTATCCAGATCTTGATGTTGATGAGAAAAAAATATTAGGAAAACCTTACGATTGTGCCTTTGAAATTTTTAATGGTAAGGCACTCAATCATCATTTCCTTGTGGTGTGGTTTACAGAGATTTTTATCTGCTTAATTTTTTTAGATCTCATCCTAAGATAGGCTAGAGAAACGGATGGACGGCGGGGATATACAACACATCATCAAGGTGGGCCCCACGGTAAACTCAGGTCACATAAGCCTTCATGAAGGTAAAGGGGGGCATAACAGCTTGATCCAAAACTTTACTGGCCTATTAATATGTCAATCACTACTGTTTCCTATGGTATGGTCCACCTGATAATTGGATCTGCTTCACTTTTGGGATCATACAACAAAAGGATCTGAAAAAAAAAAAAAAAAAGAAGATGAACAGCCTGGATACAGATTAGATGCATCAAGGTGGGCCCCACGTTAAGGGCCGCACCGTCTTCGGTGGGTCCCGGGTCTCACGTAATCCGCTCGCCCTGACAATTTCGGAGAGCGAAGGAGGAAATCCAAACGCGCGGAGATTTGAAACAACTGCGTTCTATGCGTATTTGACGCGGAATCACCAAACACGCCCTTTAATCCTTAGTTATGAGAATGACTTCCCGGCAAGAGGGATTACAGAATGCTCGGCGAATGTTCTTGCATTGTCAATCGGGTTTTTAGTTTGCGAAAGTGGATCCATGTTTCATTGATCCAAACCGTTCATCTGATGTTTCTACTGTGGATGGCCTATTTGTGAAAATCTCCCTTGGATTGGTGGAGTTTAGACATCCAACATCTTGCCTTATTTCTTTTATTGAACGTGGACTGTGGTTTTATTACCTTTCTTGACCGTTTATTTGTTGACTTCCAAGGCATGGTTGTTCTAATCTTTGAAAACTTTGGCGTATGACACGAACTACCCACACTAAGGCCCATCCTTTCAACGGTTTAGATCACCGAATAGTGGGCCCTAATTTTAAAAACTGAATCCCGAAAATTGTACAACGTATGACCAGCGTTGTATTATACGCCTCTGTATTACTCTCCATCCAATGGGCCCACCATTTGGACGGATCAAACAGAGCTATATGTGAGCATTTGCATAGATAGAGTAATGCTGCGGAGGCGAATTGCATGGTGTTGCATATGTTGACGTCACCAAGTTCTGTGGGCCCCAACATGATGTATGTGTTATATCCAAACTGTCCGTCCATTTGGCAAGATTGTTTTAAGACATGAGCCCAAAAATGAGACAGATCCAAATTTCAAGTGGACCACACCATAGAAAGAAGTTGGGACTGAAGTTCTACCATTGAAAATTTCTTGGGGTTCAAAGAAGTTCCGATTCAATCCGATATTTTCTTATTCCATTCATCCATGTCTGTGTGACCTTTGAACAGTTTGGGTGGAAAATAAGAATCATGAACCTAGGAAGGTTTCAACAGTGGAAATCATTGTCTCCAGTTCTTTCTTTGGTGTGGTCCACTTGAGTTTTGAATCTGCCTCATTTTTGGGTCCATGCCCTAACCTGATATCGAAAAATGGATGGACGGTAGAGATATAACACATACGGGCCCATAGAACTTGGTGACGTCAACACACCATGGAGGTCTGTGGTGCGGGGCACACCACGCAATCCGCGCGATTTTCGGGCCCGATTTGCTGTGGTCATGACGCGTGTATCACTCCGCTTTTACGCGTGTCATTCACGTGTGCGCACGTGCAACACTGTAACGTCCGGCCCACCGTGTGTGAAATCCACTCCTTCCATCACTTTCTCCATTTCATGTAAGAGAATGTTACAAAAAATCAGGCCCATGAGAACAATGGCGATCATTCTCACCCTAAGTTTTTTTGGCCCACTTGAGGTTGGATAGGCTCCATTTTTTACCTCATGAAATTTCGGAAATGATGGACGGCCTGGATAGCACATGGACATCACGGTGGGCCCCACACCACAGTTCCGTTTTTTGCACGCCCTTTCGATCCTAAAAACACGTTTTTCATGCACAAACACAGACACACCACACGTGCCAACTTGGCTCCCGTGCGAGGGATAGTGGACATTCATCTGTTGGTCCCCGTGGTTCATGTACCCGTCTCCAACAACTCACGTGTGCAAGAGATGAACATCGAACGTTGATTATTGGTTGTTAAATCCTAACCGTCCATTTTATTGTACCTATGCAGCCCAGGTTAAAAACGAAAAGCCTCACTTGTTTAAGGATTCTTCGACATTGGACCAACCTATGGACGTACCAGATCCGAACACGTGTGCCAAGTTGGCACGCTTATGTTTGCTTTTGGCGCTTGAAGATGGGGGCATCTAGAACTACCCTGCATCTGTTATCTCGTATGTGCCGGGGTCTCCACGGTATCCGCGTCCGTGACAGTCGCGACTATGTATACAGCGTATGTCGCAGCTTACTGGGATGTTTAGATTCCGATGATCAGAACCGTCAGTACTGTGGATAAAGATCAGCTTGATCCAAAATTTTAGTGGCCCACAAAAGGCCTTCAATGGTCCCTCATCACTGTTTATAATGGTATGGTCCACCTGAGATTTGGATCTTCTTAGGGTTTGGTATCACTTCCTAAAATGAAATGGGAAAAAAGATGGACGGCGTGAATATGTAAAATTTATGTTAAGATGGCCCCACTTGGCGTGGGTACTACCCCAATACCTAGCTAGAGACGTCGGTTCTGTCATGGGGTCTGAGGAGACGACCTTGTTATATATGTTTTATCCACGCCGTGAGTCCATTTTTACATATCATTTTAGGTCACGAGCCCAAAAGGAGGCAGATTGAAGGCTTAAATGGACCACACCACAGGAAGCTGTGAGGATTGAATTCCTACAGTTGAAAACTTCCTAGGGCCCACCGTGTTGTTTATTTTCCATCCAAACCTGTTCGTAAGGTCACATATACCTGCATGAATGGAAAATATAAGTAACAGCCTGATCCAAAATTTCCATACCCCTGAGAAGTTTGCAATCCCCACTGCTTCTTGTGGTGCGGTCCATTTGAACCTTAGATCTGCCTTCTTCTTTTTTGGTTCATGCCTAAAATGCTCTGTCAAAATGGATGGACGGCGTGGATAAAATATATACATCCTTTGCACTCCACAGAGCCCCTGACCGGACCGTCAGTCCCTAGGTATGCGGCTCCTGACGGCTTCAGTGACTATCTCCCCACTGAAGTAATGTCATCCAGATTCCACCATAATGTATGTGTTGTATCCATACCTGCGTCCATTTGGAGAGATCATTTTGGAATATGAGCCAAAGAATGAGGCAAATCCAAAGCTCAAGCACACCCCACCATAGAAAAAATGGGGGCCGTTGAAACCTTCCTAGACCCACTTTGATGTTTATTTGAGATTCAACCAGTTCATAAGTTGGAAAACTCAAATATCAGTTTGATTGAAAACTTTTGTCCCTCTTAAGAAGTTTCCAATGGTAGGGGTGCAATCCTCATTGTTTTCTGCAGTGGGCCTACTTTAGATTTGGATCTGCCTCATTATTTAGCTCATGGTCTAAAATGATCTCTTCCAAATTGATGGACAGTGTGGATACAGCATATACATCATGGTGGGGCTCACAAAACTTGGTGACATCACCTCATATGGCTACTGATCAAGCTGTCAATAGCAAATCTGCGTCCATGCAGTTTGGTTCTTTGGGCCACCATGATGTATGAATTTATACACACCATTCATCCATTTTTTTCAGATCATTTTAGCGTTTGATCTAGGTAGATATAAATCTCAACTGGACCACACCACATGAAAACAGTAGTGATTGAACTTCCACCATTAAAAACATTTTGGGCCCATTGTAATTTTTATTTGACATCCAACCCATTGATTATGTCCAACAGACCTAGATGAAGGGAAAAACATAAATATCAGCCAATATGCAAGGCATAGGAAATTCTTGTGCACTTGCTTCTCATTGGTCCACATTTCTGATAACTCTCTCTTAAATAAATTGTTTTTTACCCAACATAACTTTTAACGTGTAAAACTTCCTTGGTCCCATCATGATTTGTGTTGGATCCACACCGCCCATCAATTTTTTCCATATCATTCCAAGGATTGAGTCTAAAAATGAGGAGGGTTCTTACTCATGGCTTAGCGGTACACTACCAAGAGTTTCAACACTAAGGTCATGGTTCAATCACCCATTATAGTGTCAAAATTTATTTATTTAAAAAAAAAAAAGAGGAATATCTAAAGCTTAAGTGGAACATATCAACAAACTATAGTTGGAACCTTCCTAAGGCTACCTGTTTGCATCTAACCTATTCATAATGTCTCATAGACATGGAATAAGGGAAGACATAAATATCAGCTTGATCAAAGTTTTCAATGGCGCAAGAAGTTCTCAACTGTAGGCATCCAATTCCTACTGTTTCTTATGTCTACTTGAATTTTGGATCTGCCTTTGCTTTTTTTTTTTTTTGTCATATCCTATAATGATTAGGAAAAATGTATAAACCGCTAAATCTAAGAAATAAACTTGAAGTGTTGACACACGAAACTTCCATGGCTCCATCATAATGTATGTGTCAGATCTATACTCTCCATCCATTTTTACATATCATTTGGACCAAACATGAGGTAAAACGAACACTCAATTGGGCTACACTACAAGAAACAGTGAAAATTGGCCACTGCTACTGAAAACTTCTAAGCCTCAAATCACTCTAATCAAGCTGATATTGGGGTTCGGGCCCTTGCCTCATTGGTAGACTGTCGAATTTCAACAAGAGGTCTCGGTCTCAGTCTCGAAACCCATCCCACACTGGGTGTGTGTGTTGCGCGATTGACTGGGTGGGTGGATTGCATGACTGACCCAAAATAAAACAGAAGAAGCTGATATTTGTGTTTTTCCCTTGTATGATGCAATATTATACCCAAACTGATACATATGGCACGCAATCTCAGTAACTTAGGTACAATGCCCAGGGAATGAAATGAATGCTTACACCCACCACTCTCTTTTCGGGGAGAGGATGAGGTGCGGCCCTGGCCGTGGGGTCCACCTTGACGTGTGTCTAGATAAAAAAAATTGAGCAGATCCAAAGATCAGGTGGGCCACACCAAAGGAACACAAGGACACGGTCGTGATTGACAATTAAAAATTAAAAATTAAAAACTTCTTGTGGGCCATGAAAGTTTTGTATCAAGCTGATATTTATTTTTTTCCCATCTTCCAGATCTATTTGACATTATCAACGGGTTGGATGGCAAATAAACACTACGGTGGGCCACCTTATGAAGTTTTTAATGGTGAGTGTTCAATCGCCACTATGTTCTTTACTGTGGTCCACCTGATATTTATATCTGCTTCATTTTTTGTCTCATGCCCTGAAATGATCTGTAAAAACAGATGGACGGCATGGATATACTACACATGGATCAAGGTGGACCCCACGGTCAGGGCCGCACCTAAACTGCTCCCACCTCAGGGGAGTTATTGTACGCTGACGGAGTATGACGCTTGATACACAGACATTGTAATACTATACGCGTGAAGCTGGGCCGTTCCTAATCCGCTCCCATCTTTTTGATAGATACAGATCTTAATGTGTTTATCACGTGGGAGTTATTTTACACTGGCGGAGCATTTCAACTTGATACACAGGCACTGTAAAACTATATACGTGGCATACATTGACTCAATTCAACAGACTAAATTGTGAAACCCATTGTGGATCACTCACAGCCCCAAAATCAGATTATTTGAAAAATCTAAACCTCTGATTAGTGGACACTTGTTTGTTGAAATAGGACCATTGGATACTTTTCATTTTCAACTGTCCACCAAATATCCACCAATCTGATAATCAGATAATCAAATAAGCATGATTTTTGGTTCAGTAAACATTTCAACTGAGAGACTCGCAATTTGGACAGTTTAATTTTAACTATATATGCAATTTTTAAGTAATTTCTAAGTGCCTGTGTATCATCATCACACCCTATCAGAGTATCAAAGGTTTTCTCATGCTTTTTTCATGATCCAACCATCGAAGTAGTACGATCGGATCCTTCCCGTTACAGAATAGAATTGCATGAGTCAATGAATCATGAGAAGCTGAGCTATCGCAATTACACTAATACGTATGTATTGGACAGCGATAGGCTAGAAAGAGAAGAACTTTGATACTCTGTCAGATGGTACCGGTTATGATGTATCAAGCTGTCCAAATCAGGTCCCAGTTTAGATGCCGATAGTGGGGGTGGCTAACATTGTGATGTGACTAACAGGGTCGGTGGGTGTACTAACAAAAGGGTGTGTGAACTAATTCATTAAAATTTAAAAAAAAAAAAGAAGAAGAAAAAAGTAATTTGATGAACTTTTAGGCGGGCCTATTTTTGTGGGATCTGCAACTCACATGGAGTTGTGACAGTTATGACCATTCATCCATTTTAACATTCTTTCACTACAATATTTATCTATTTCAACATTCATCACGTTTATCCATTATCATCTTCTTTCATTTCAAAATTCATTCATTACAACATTCTTTCATTACAAAATTCATCCCCTTCACAAACTCTAACCTTTCATACCTATAAAGAAAAAAAAAACAATTATAAAGGGAACCACTATACCCTCCTCCCTTTCACAAACTCCCATCATTGATACACATCAACAAAAAAGCTACTATTATACTACACCGGAGGAAACAGTTCGAAATTAACTCATGGCGTTAGTGTAAGTCATAGAAAGCTCTAAATTTTGTTTGAAATGTCCCTACAGTGAGTTCACAATTGTTCGATTAAAATGAACGAATTAGATCAGCCGAGGGATGGCTTCAACCATTGATTTAGTGGGCCCACACCCCTATTCTCAAAAGGCCCTCTCGACTTCCGTATTTGTTGAAGGTGTATGAGGAGATAGCTGGGTAGATGGCCATTTTCATCCGAAAAAGTCAAACAATCCCCAAAAGGCTATAAAAAAAGGCTTCTGAGAGAGGGGCTAACATCATAATGATGTCACTAATCAAGGGTTTTATCAACTAATATCCCTTCCCGTCTCTCTCCCTTGCATGACGTTTAAATGTCATACCTAATCCCACCATAGGTAGGGCCCACTGTGATGTTTGGGACAAATCCACTCTGTTCATCCGTTTTGACAGATTATTTTAAGACACGAGACCAAAAATTAGGGAGATCTCAAACTTAGGTGGGCCACACAAGTGGAAATAATGGAAAGGGATTGCTTACTGTTCAATACTTCCTGGGCTCAACTGTGATGTTTATATGCTATCCAAACTGTTTATAAAGTGGCTTAACTGTTCATAAGGTCCTTACCATTGTGATGAATTGAAAGAATAAAATATTAGCCTGATCCAAAGCTTCTGTGGCCCCACAAATGTTTCAATGGTGCACGTATAATCTTCACTATTTTTGTTGTGTGGCCCACTTGACCTTTGGATCTGCCTCATTTTTGGGCTCTTGCCATAAAATGATTTGGCAAAACATGTGAACGGGTTGGATTTCTCACAAACATCAAGGTGGGCCCTGCCTAGCTTGGGATCCAATAACATTGCTTGTCACTTCCTCTGCATGTGTCTTAAATGGAGGGCATTTTAGATTTTTTTTTTATAAAATACGATTTTAAAACTGTATGCAATTGCAACGGTAAGTTACGCTAGATGGTTAGATTGATAACAGAGTAAAAGAATAAGTGGGTTACTTTAAATAACTTAAAAGTGGACGGGTTTTCATAATTTCAAAAAAGATAGGTGGGTTTTAATAAATGGCTCTTATAAATATTGTGCTAACCTATTCTGCTCTGGTACCACAACCAAATTCTATAGTTCTCGACAATGGTGGGACACCTTTCAAAATCTCATTGATTGTGAGCACTTGCCTATTACCCTTTTTTACCTTCTTGAGCTTCCTCATAAAGTAACAAAACTTAGATTTGGCATGAACCTCATTCATAGCTTAGATCTTCATCCGATAGATCTTTAGATACTCATCTGTTACCGAATGGAGATCCCTCTTGATTATCCGATAGTGATGGAACCTGAAAGCCACCATTTATGGAGTTGGAGGATGAGAGATCTTAGAAAACCTAGAAATATTTCTCTTATGGAGGGAGAGAATGGCGAAGGGTTGCTCGAGCAGATAAGGATCGCACAGATCCTAGAGACCACACGATGATTGGTTCGGCAATGGCACACGATAATTGGTGGGTTTGGGATTGTTGCAAAAAAAATGGTGGGTTTTATAGATAAGGCGACAATTGCAGCTGGCGAGTTGTGGGATATCACACATCAGCTATAACGAGGAAGTATATCATGAATGATCTAGAATCAATGGTTGTGGTTGCTATTCGCCATTAGACAATACATCAACTAGATGTTAACAATGCTTTCCTATATTTGGACTTGCACGAAAAAGTTTATATGATCATTCCACTTGGTTTTGCCAAACAGGGCGATAAAAACTAATCTAGTATAAAAGGAATTCCTCTCAATCTCAACTTGAGAATAGCTCTCTCTCTCTCTCTCTCTCTCTCTCTCTCTCTCTCTCTTGGTATTTACATATGATGGCGACCGTTATAAGAGTAACTTGAAGTGATCATTACAAGAGTTACAAGAGTGATCAACCGTTATAAGAGTTGTGAAACTTAAACTTAATACGGAATAATCGGATCGTCTATGCATCAACAATGGAGATTCCATACTGTAATCTCAAAGCCATACCTGATTGGGAAGACATTCCCGACGCCGTCGTGTTGCCGAGAGGAACTCTTGGTCTTCCGCACCTTACACCTTTAGGAGAACCACTCAATGGGACTAGGTTTTTCTCTTATATGTTGGTGAGGGGACCAAGACGTATATTTATAGGAAAGAGGGTCAGAGAAGCTTACCCATCACACTTCTCTCCTCTAGGGTCTCCACACCTTAGGTTTCCATATCTGGCTTAATAACCGCGTATAGGGAACACTGTTCAAGCGTCCCGCCCCAAACCTATTTGCAATGATCACAACTATAGTGGGGCCCACTGAATCGCTCAATCTGAATAATCCAACGGTCATGATCTAAACCGATGATCATGTGTGGCCCACTTAATGGAGTCTTACATTCTCCCACTTGGGCTACACTGATCACCAAAAGAAAACAAAACATTTTATTTTATTTTGTGAAAAACATTTCATAAAACATGTTTGTTTCAAAAGTTCCTAATAGGCGCCCTACTGATTTCAAAACAATACCGTTGGATAATTATGAGCAACGCTTGTCAGATCCGGTCCATCAAGACCACTGATATTGAATCATGGTAGTCAACACAACATTTAATATTTATTCGAAGTGTGACGAGCACAATCACAAATACCAATAGCCTTAACGACATGGATCAATGATATGGGGTGTGGTATGAAGATTACACGTCTTATGTGAGCATACGTGTTTATCTTCAAGTGGTCCTACTGAACGTGTCTCCAAGACACAAACCAAAGTCTTGCTTACTCAAAACTAAATGTGCGCACTGAAGGAGAAGCAAGATATAAACTGAAAAATAAAATCATCAATGCATAAAAGATATCTCTAAATAATGTCTGGACATAATCGGATCATACATGAAAACTCCCACTACTGAAATACATCATTGGGATCAACAACTCCCATAGACGTCACATGCTCCTTAAAGAGCGTGATAGGAAGGCCTTTAGTGAGAGGGTCCGCTATCATCAGCCTTGTGCCGATGAGTTCCACAGACACTTGACGATTTTGAACTCTCTCCTTCACAACAAGATATTTGATGTCAATGTGCTTTGACCTCGATGAATGCTTGTTGTTGTTGGAGAAGTTAACTGCAGCTGAACTATCACAATAGATTTTCAATAGTTTTGGGATCATCTGCACAACCCATAAACCAGAGAAAAAGCTCTGAAGCCAGACCGCCTGATTCGTGGCTTTATGACAAGCTACATACTCTGCTTCCATGGTAGATGATGCCGTAATCGACTGTTTCACGCTCTTCCATGATACGGCTCCACCAACCATTATGAATACATAGCCCGATGTGGACTTCTTGCTGTCGAGACAACCAGCAAAATCTGCATCTATATATCCTACTAACTCCAAATGGTCGGATCTCCTGTATGTGAGTTCGAAGTCCTTTGTCCTTTGCAGGTAGTGCAATACTTTCTAATTTACAGCTATCCAATGATTCATTCCTGGATTGATAAGGTACCTGCCCAACATTCCAACCACAAAAGCAATATCTGGACGTGTACAGACCTGAGCATACATGATGCTCCCTACTGCTGACGCATACGAAATAGCTTTCATCTTGTCCTTTTCTAGGTCATTCCTAGGACACTGAAATTGACCAAATATGTCACCTTTTACAATAGGTGCTTGGCCAGGAGCACAACCTTGCATGCCAAACCTTTTGAGAACCCTATCAATATAGGCCCTCTGCGACAAGTCAAGTAATCCACGTGATCTGTCTCGACTAATCTGAATGTCGATGACAAAGGAAGCATCACCAAGATCTTTCATCTCAAAATTTTGAGATAGAAATTTCTTAGTCTCACGCAACAATCCAATATCACTACTGGCCAATAAAATGTCGTCAACATACAGGACCAAAATGATAAGCTTACTCCCACTGATTTTCACATATATGCACTCATCCGCAGTGTTTTCAATGAAACCATAGGAAACAATTTCATGAAACTTTAGGTACCACTGTCGTGATGCCTGTTTCAACCCATAAATGGACTTCTTAAGTTTGCAGACCAGATGTTCTGGGCCTTTGGCTTTAAAACCTTCTGGCTGCAACATATATACGTTCTCCATTAGATTTCCATTGAGAAACGCAGTTTTCATGTCCATTTGATGTAGCTCCAAATCCATATGAGCCACAAGAGCCATAATGATCCTAAAGGAGTCTTTCTTAGATACAGGTGAGAAAGTCTCCTTAAAATCAATGCCCTCACGCTGAGTGAAACCCTTTGCAACTAGCCTGGCTTTATACCTTTCGATATTGCCCTTAGAGTCCCGTTTGGTTTTAAATACCCATTTGCAACCAATCGGCCTAATCCCTTCGGGCAATTCAACAAGGTCCCAAACTTTGTTGTCCTTCATGGATTTCAATTCATCCTTCATGGCATCGAACCAATGAGAAGAATCCGCACTTTGTTCGACCTGTGAAAGGGATACAGGATCCTTTTCAACCCCAATGTCAAACTCATGCTCCTGTAAATAGACGACGTAATCGTCTGGTATTGCAGATCTTCTCTCTCTATATGATCGTCTTAATTGCTCATTATTCCGAATTGGGTTTTCCATTTCCTCATCAGTGGGTTGTATTTGAGGTTGTACATGGTCATCCATAGGGATCTCAGGGCCCACTGCTGGACGGACAACCATGCTACTCTGAATGATTGTGGTAGGAATCACAATCCGCTCTTCCTCAAATACAATATCTCTTATATTTGTGCTCCCACTATCTTCAGTGTTCTCAATAAACCTAGCATTCCTAATCTCAATGACTCTCATGGAATATGATGGACAATAAAATCTGAATCCTTTTGATCTTTCTGGGTATCCAATAAAGAAGCAACTAACAGTTCTAGGGTCAAGTTTTCTTTCATGCGGGTTATATGGTTTGGCTTCTGCAGGACAACCTCATACATGAAAATATCGTAGACTAGGCTTTCGCCCTGTCCACAATTCATATGGAGTTTTCATTACAGCCTTACTTGGGACCCTATTAAGGATATGTATAGCTGTTTTCAACGCATCACCCTACAAAGATTCTGGCAATGTAGAATTACTTATCATAGATCGCACCATGTCCTTTAGGGTGCGATTACGCCTTTCCGCTCACCATTATGCTCTGAAGTACCAGGCATGGTATACTGGGCGACGATGCCACAATCTTGTAGGTATCTAGCGAATGGACCTAGATTACGCTCAGATTCGTCATACCTTCCGTAGTACTCACCACCACGGTCGGATCTAACGACTTTGATCTTCCTGTCGAGTTGATTCTCGACTTCAGCCTTATAGATCTTAAATGTATCCAGGGCGTCTGATTTTTCGTTAATAAGGTACAAGTACTCATAACGAGAGTAGTCATCTATAAAAGTGATAAAATACTTCTGCCCATTCCAGGATGCTGTAGGGAACGGTCCGCAGATGTCTGTATGAATCACTTCTAAGAGTCCTACGCTCCTAGTGACACTCTTTTTCCTTATTCTAGTCTGTTTACCTTTAATGCAATCAATATAAACTCCAAAGTCTGAAAAGTCCAGGGAGTGAAGAATTCCTTCACGCACAAGCCTTTCCAATCTCTCACGAGAGATATGGCCTAATCGCCTGTGCCATAGCATGGAGGAATTCTCACAATCTAAACTTCGTTTGATGCCTTTAGTGTTTCCATATGAGGAGTTAATGCTGTATACATGTGAAACATCCAAATCTAGCTGATAAAGGTTATTAACTAAAGTGCCAGAACCAATCACAACTGAATCATAGTAAATGCTTAATTTTCCATTTGCAAATTTAAACTCATAACCAAATTTGTCTAAACGAGAAATGGAAACCAAATTGCGCCTTATAGAAGGCACACAAACAGTATCTACTAGATCAAGAAAGTGTCCTGACGATAACCTAAGCCTACAGACTCCAATAGCTTCCACGTTTGCCCTAATGCCGTTCCCCATATAGACTGATCTCTTTGCATCAGTTGGCGTCCGGCTTTGGAGGATATCCTGCATGGAATTACAAATGTGAATAGTTGCACCAGAATCTATCCACCAGGAGTCTGTGGACATATCAGCTAAATTTGATTCAAAACAGACTAAAATATGGTCTTTACCCTTAGAAACGAGTCATGCTCTAAATTCTTCATAATCTTTATTCTGATGACCAGGCTTCTTGCAGAAGAAGCAGCCATCATTAGGACCCTTCCTTTTCTTCTTAAATGTCTTTCCAGACTTAGGCTGATTGCCACCCGCAGGACCCGTAGAACTTTTCCCTGAAGTGTGCTTTCTTTTCTTATTTCCTTTTCGTCCTTGACCAGATGCCACTAGGTGTGCTCTTTGTGTCTTGCTCGACCTTCTGAGTCTCTCTTCCTCCTGAACGCACTGAGATATCAGTTCGTTCAATGTCCACTTTTCCTTTTGAGTATTATAACTGATTTGGAATTGACTGAATTGTGGAGGGAAGGAGTTCGGAACCAAGAAAATCAGGAGTTCATCCTCAATCTTAAGGTCTAATGCGCGGATTTTAGCCACCACATCAGACAATCCACCAATGCACTCCCTGATATTTCCTTGACCGTTATAGGTGGCTTGAGTCAATTTATGTAAAAGTGAACTCAGCTCAGCTTTATCCGATTTCTGAAATCGTTTTCCTATTTCAGTCAAGAAATCTTTAACTTTCTCAGTGTCGGGTATGACACCCTGTATGGTCTCAGAAATCGAGTTCTTTATGATCTTGAGACACATCTTATTTGACTTGGTCCAGGCCTTGTAGTGAGCCTTTGCTGATTTCGTACTAGAGTCAGTTGGAATAGAAGGCTCTACTTCCTCTAGGGCCAAGTCCAAGTCCATGCAACCTAGGACTATTTCAACGGATGACTTCCATTTGGAATAGTTGGACCCAGTAAGCAAATGTATGGAATTGAATTGTGTTGGAATATTGGAAACAGTCAAAGCTGGACATTCAAAGCATAAAACTCACATTAATAATTAAGTCCCATATAACATGCATAAACATAAACCACAAATATCATGCATGTATGAACATTCAATTGATTTGGGCCTTCAATCAAAGGACCCAGAATGATGATGGGCCATAATCATTAAAATCTGGCAAGAGCCCAGCGTATCATCACAATTCCTCCTTTGGGCGAAATTGTAACATACAGGAGGCTCTACTGAACATGAAGCTAATCAATGCTAGTGAAATAAATTTAAGACGCCCATCATCTTTGGATGAAATGAGTCTCTCAAACCTATATCACCATCACCAATCACTTCATTCTGCTCACACCCAGCCAAACAATGATACTTCTTTGTTCTGACCACCGCTTGCCTGGCTATGAACGCAACTGAATGCAATCCTATAATGGAGGGTTACTGAATTCAAAGTACAGAAGTCTAGAAGTACAAATCGTTGCCAATTGAGGTCACTTTGGTGGCTAACACAATAAGCTTCAATCCCACTTCCAGACCCAAGGATTGCTACATGGTTCTGCCCACAATGAACCATACTACAAAAGTTCTAATTCGGCCCAAAACACGGCTGATGTTGGTCGCCTATAGGCTTAAACAACTTTAACTGAATGATGGTTGGATTATATTTAATGGTCAACCCTGAATATCAACCATGAAAAATGGGTAATGGCCTTATTTTAGGCCAAATTTGAACTTAATTATGAATAACCATCTTTACTAAATTACTTAGACCAAGCAACAAGTAAAATCACCAACCGTCTGCATATACATTTAGGTTTTACTTGTACAAAATGACCCAAGGATAATGACTTCCAATGGTTAACATAATTAACAATGGACAATAATCCCAAATAACCAAAATGGGCCCCATAATGTCCAAAGGCCCAAGGTTGGGCCCAAATTTGGCCAAGAAAGTGGCCACTTAAAATGGGTTTGGGCCCGGTTGGTGGGCTTGGTTTACTGGATTGGGCCTGTCGGGCCTGGCCACTGGACTGGGCCTGGCGGGCCTGATTGAATGGACTGTGTGTGGGCCAGTACCTATTAGAATTGGGCCCACTAAATCAGGGCCCAGTCATTTTAGGCCTGGATGCAGCCCGCTGGACCCAAAACAGCAACACGCTGCCATACAACATATCCCTGCTGTACACGCCCAAAACTGCAACCCAAATCTCCCGAAAAGGAAACCCCAATCCACCCAAAAAAAAAAAGATCCTCTCAAGGCCAAAACCCTAGCCGCAACCCATCTCTGTAACAGGGTGGAAACCCTGGCCACTGGCACCGCTGCCCGCCGTCACCTCCATCAGCACCGTCAACGGCGCCGCTGGAAAAAAGGAAGATGGCGACTGACAGCCCTAAACTGCTGTTGAATCCAGCCGTCGTGCGGCAGGGGTTGATGAAGTTGTGACCCCACCCGCGGAAGAAAGCTGCCATTAATGGCAGTTTCTAAAACGCATCTATCCGAAAGAGGAGAGGGAAGATGGGTTTTGCGGCGGCCATAGCTCTGGGTAGGTTTGGGGCAGTAGAGTTCTGTCGATGGTGGCAGTGAGAACAATCGCCGATCGGGATCTGAAATCATGGCTGATAGAATCCATGGCTGTCGAGATGCAGAAACAGGGCTGTGATCTTGCGGACGATAGTGGAGGTCAGCAATGGCTGGCGGTACAACCCTATTTCCATTTTTTTTTTATGTAGGTGGTTGCCTTCTGTGAAAACAGATATGGGTTTAAAACCCTCTTCATGAATTAAATGGGTTTTTCACCCCTTGTAATGGTACTGCCAGTGATCACGGCCGCCAATGTGGAAGGGCATGGCGCCATCATCCTCTCGAGAATAGGCGACCAGCAACTGCCGCAGGTCAATCCCACATCATCCGTCGGCCATGGTTGCCGTTGATTGTGGATCATCTGAAGCGGCTCACGATTACGGACATGATGTGATCAGATTTAGATTATCATGGCCGCGTATAATGGCTGTCACAGAGAGAAATCGTGGCCTGGATGATCGACGATCGTCGATTGCAAAGGAGAGGAACAGATGGGCTGCCAGCGATCATATCTGATCACGCACGTCAATCGCACAACGAATGCTGATCAGATCTGATGAGATCTGATTTCCTGATTTGATTAGGTGGGTAGTCCATTATGGGTGCCAGAGAAATCTGAAATCTAGAAACCGTACAATGAACTATACAAAAAAAAAAAACCACCAAAATTGATGCATAGGTCGGCTCTGATACCAACTGTGAAACTTAAACTTAATGCGGAATAATTGGATTGTCTATGCATCAACAATGGAGATTCCATACTGTAATCTTAAAGCCATACCTGATTGGGAAGACATTCCCGGCGCCGTCGTGTTGCCGAGAGGAACTCTTGGTCTTCCACACCTTACACCTTTAGGAGAGCCACTCAATGGGACTAGGGTTTTCTCTTATATGTTGGTGAGGGGACCAAGACGTATATTTATAGGAAAGAGGGCCAGAGAAGCTTACCCATCACACTTCTCTCCTCTAGGGTCTCCACACCGTGGTTTCCATATCTGGCTTAATAACCACGTATAGGGAACACGGTTCAAGCGTCCCGCCCCAAACCTATTTGCAATGATCACAACTATAGTGGGGCCCACTGAATCGCTCAATCTGAATAATCCAACGGTCATGATCTAAACCGATGATCATGTGTGGCCCACTTAATGGAGTCTTACAAGAGTTACATGAACGGTTACAATTATAAGCCACTACGCCCCTTCAAGCTCAATGGGGAAGCCTTCACATTGAGATTGGACTCAAGGTGATTGAATCAAATAGAATGATAATATATGATTTGAAAATAAGAAAGGGAGGGGTATTTATAGGTACTAGGGATGACATTTTGGTTATTTCAGGGAAGTCTAAGGGCTAAGTAAGGCTCTAAGGGTTGTGATTGGATGTTGGAATGGTTGTGCCACATGTCGAAACGTAAATGGTTGGATTGGATGGCAAGAGGCATAATTTTGGACAAAACTAGAGGTAGATGGGTCATTTCACCTCGAGTGAACTTCTCGAGGTAGGGTTTGCTTTTTTCCCTCTCCACCTAACTTATGATAAAAAAAAAAAAAAGAGTCCGGATCCTCTGTTGAAACCTGGCAGAGAAACCTTGCTCGTCACTTCTCTGATTGGTCCAGCTCACCTTGACTGTGTCAGAGCTGAGCTGCTCTGACACAGTCAGGATGAGCTAGACCAATCAGAGCAACGGAAGCAGAGGTTCTCTACTCGGTTTCAACAGAGGATCCGGATTCTAAAAAAAAAATGAGACAATGACCTATAAACACCTATGTTTTGGTTGAATTCCAAAAAAACTCCTACGTTCAAACTCTTTCATAAAACTTGCTTAAGGATTTCAAATATGTCAAAAAACCACTCATTTTGACTTTGAATATCGTTGGTTATGTAATTCCGTTTGTTATATTTTAAAAAGACAATTATGTCCTCTTTAAACTTTTGCTCCATGTGCGAGGGTCGCAGATTCCACTCTGAAGGTGGACAACGGCGTGGGCCCTACAAAGATGTGTTTGTTTGATCCATGTTGTCCTCCTTCATGGAACATGATTTGAAGGCATGAACTCAAAAATACATGAACTCATAAATAAAAAAAGATTCAAATCTCAGGTGGATCCCATGAGAGTTAATAGTCATAATTAAATCCCCCATTAAAAAAATGCCATAGTCCATTGTAACAGAATTTTTTTTTTTTTTTTTTCCATCCAACTTGTTCATTATGTGATGTGGACCTAAATTAAGGGGACCACTATAATTCATTTTTGTCATCTAACATGTTTGGCCCCTAATAATTTATTAAGGGTAGACGTTCAATCCCCTACGTTTCCTATGGTGTGGTCCACTTGGAATATGGATATGCCTCATATTTTGGTCCATCCCCTAAAATGACCTCAACAAATGAATAGATGGTTTAAATGTTTCACATACATCATGATGGGGCCACATCATTGAAACCTAGCAGGGAAGGTGGTGCTCCTCGACTGCCGATGTTTAATAAGGGTTTCATTCGCAGGGAAGTTAGGTGGGGCCATGTTGATTTTTGTGAGAAATCCACCCTGTTCATCCGTTTTTCGAGTTCATTTTAGGATAGCCAACAAAAAAATGAGCCGGACTCAAGACTTAAGTGGGCCACATGAGAGGAAACAGTGAGGATTGAATGACCACCGTTGAAATATTTGTATGGCCACAAAAGTTTTGTATTAGGATATGTTTTTCGTTTCTTTTTGGTTCATACTAGTAGGAATGACCTTATTCGTTTCTTTTTAGTTCATACTAGTGAGAATGACCTTATAAACGTTTGGATGGCATATAAACATCAAGGTGGAGCCCAGGAAGCTTTCAATAGTAGGCATTTCTTTTTTCCAATTTTCCTCTCGTGTGGCCCACTAGAGTTTTGGTCCGGCACGTTTTTTGTTGTATGTCCTAAAATGATCTCATAAAACTGGTGGGTGGGGTGTATTACTCACACACATCACGGTGGACCGCACCTAGCTTCCCAGCGCAGGAACTCCCCACTGAATCTTTGGCAGGAAATCCACTTCCGAAACCAGCGGCGCGTTCACTGGATATCCGGACTCTGATTCAACGAGTTGGGTGGGATCCCTCACTGCGCAGACCACCTTGATATTTACATCCACACCGTCCAGCCATTTTGACAGCCCATCTTTAGGACATATCCCAAAAATAAGCAGATCCAAACCTCAGTTGGACCATACTACAGAAAATAGTGGTGATTGACCATTAAAAACTTTTTATCGGCCACAAAAGTTTTTTTATCAAGCTGAAATTTGTGTGGGCCTTTCATCCAGGTCATTGCGACCTTATCAAAGGTTGGATGTAAAATAAACATTTCAGTAGCGCCCAAGAAGTTTTTAATGGTGGGGATTCAATCACCAGTGTTTCTTGTGATGTGGTACACCTGAGATTTGAATCTGCTTCATGTTTTGGGTCATTCCCTAAAATGATCTGCAAAAACGCATGGAGGGTGTGGATGTAAGGTATATGAATCACAATGGCCCCACAGTTAGCAAACAATCGAAGCCCCGCTTGAACCAGTGATGTGGCCGTGGAAGCGGATTGCGTACTGAGTAACTGCGTAAACCCTATGGGGCCCACTGTAATTAATATGTAATTAATATAGTTTATCCACTCCGTCCATCCATATTACTAGATAATTTTAGGCCTTGAACCTGAAAAATAAAGCATATACAAAACTCAAGTGGACCACACCACAGAAACAGTGTCAATTGAATGTCTACTGTTGAAAAATTATTGGGGACCACAAGAGTTTTGGATTAGACGGCTCACCTTCATATATTAGAATCCATCAAGTGGACCACACCACAGAAACAGTGTGAATTGAATGTCTACCGTTGAAAAATTATTGGGGACCGCAGGAGTTTTGGATTAGACGGCTCAGCTTGATGTATTAGAATCCATCAAGTGGACCACACCACACGAAACAGTGTGAATTGAATGTCTGCCGTTGAAAAATTATTGGGGACCACTGGAGTTTTGCATTAGATGGCTCTCACCTTCATGTATTAGAATCCGTCAAGTGGACCATACCACAGGAAACATTGTGAATTGAATGTCTACCGTTGAAAAATTATTGGGGACCACAGGAGTTTTGGATTAGACGGCTCACCTTTAGGGCTGTAAATTGTCGGGTTTGGGGTGGGTTTAGCCAAAACTAGACCCACCAATTTACTAAATGGGGGTCCAAATTTTAGACCCAGACCTTTTTACTAAATGGGCGAGTCTGGGTTGGGTCCGAGTCAACCCATCAGACCCATTTATAAATGGGTCTGGGTTTGGTAGAGGGAGATCCACCCAGATCCATTTATAAATGGGTCAGGTTTAATGGGTTTAGTTTTGGGTCTGGTTCTGGATTTAGTATGCAAGCATTTTAACAAGGCTTAAAATCGCGTCTAGATGAGTCTGCGTTGGATGGGTCCCTTGAAACATAGACCAAACCCGCCCACTTATTAAATGGGTTCGGGTTGGGTCGGAGCGGGTATAATATGAAGGAAACCAGACGCAGACCCGTTTAGCAAATGGGTCTGTTCTTGGACCCAGACCCGTACCATTTAACAAATTGGTCGAGTCTAAATGGGTTGGGTCTGGGTACCCCATCAGGTCTGCTGACCCATTTATAGCCCTACTCACATTGATGTATTAGAATCCGTCAAGTGGACCACACCACAGGAACAATGTAAATTGAATTTCTACCGTTGAAAAATTAGTGGGGACCACAGGAGTTTTGGATTAGACGGCTCACCTTGATATACTATAATCCGTCAAGTGGACCACACCACAGGAAACAATGTGAATTGAATGTCTACTGTTGAAAAATTATTAGGGACCACAAGAGTTTTGGATTAGATGGCTCACCTTGATGTATTAGAATCCGTCAAGTGGACCACACCACAGGAAATAGTGCGAATTGAATGTCTACAGTTGAAAAATTATTGGGGACCACAGAAGTTTTGGATTAGACGGCTCACCTTCATATATTAGAATCCGTCAAGTGGACCACACCACAGGAAACAGTGTGAATTGAATGTCTACCGTTGAAAAATTATTGGGGACCACAGGAGTTTTGGATTAGACAGCTCACCTTGATGTATTAGAATCCGTTAAGTGGACCACACCACAGGAAACAGTGTGAATTGAACGTCTACTGTTGAAAAATTATTGGGGACCACAGTACTTTTGGATTAGATGGCTCACCTTAATGTATTAGAATCCGTCAAGTGGACCACACCACAAACGGCTCACCTTGATGTCACCTTGATGTATGTATTATATTAGACGGCTAAGCCACATGTGCAAATGGAAGGCTCGCCTTGATGTGTGCATTGTGATCTGAGCCTTCCATTTGGTTGAGAATCAGACGGCTCCACCTTCATGTGTGAACTATATATCCGGTAGTGTGGCCCTAGGAAGGTTTCAACGGTGGGCATTGGTGTGGCATTATCCCCACAGTTGAGCTTGGTGCATTCGGGTGTGAGATAGTATGAGAGTTTTCTTTTGTATTTTTTAGGGTAAAAATGTCTTTAAAAAAAGTACAATAATGGCATTGTGTGTTTTTTTGGGTAATGGAAGAAATCTTAAGCGAGTTTTAGAAAAAGTTTAAAAACAAGCATTTTTTTTAGAATTCAATCAAAACATGGGCGTTCATATGGCATTACTGTCTCTTAAAAAAAATCAAGGATTTCCACGTGACGGGGGGTTGGGTCTCAATTTTGGTTGGGACCCGGCAGGGTGAGGTCTTGGTTCTCCTTTGTCCACTCCATCTTTATTGTTGGTCCTAAAGCTATGTGTGCTTGGGCTTGCATCGGGCCCCAAATTAGGCTTGGACTTGGGCATGGGTTTTAGGCTTTCCACAGTGCTCCAATTAGCTTGTCAGCCCTAGGTGAGGTGTCTATAGAATCATGTCTTCTTATAAATGTAGATGTTTGCACATCATATTCATACACCTAAAGAAAATCAAGTTGAGTGACTTTCAATACTGTCAGGGGTCATTTATATTCTAAGTCCTGGTCTAGCACGAGCCTTTAATTATATCTTCGGGCAAACCCTTTAGTAGGAGTCTTGTGGCCAGCGCTGAATATGTTTAGGTAATTGGTTCGTCATTTTCACAGTGTTTGGAACCAAGAAGGTTGTAATAGCCTTGGCATACATGAGTGGTTGTCTCAACAATCCTGTGGGGTTTACATGTCAAGGAAGAAGAATAGGATACAACTCTCTAACTCTCACCATAGGATGATGAGGCCTTCTGTGCCTGACACTAACAATGTAAGGCAGAGGGCATGCATCTAATTTGGGGCATGGTTGTATGAGAGACCTGTCATGGGCTATCCGCGCCTATAATTGTCTTGTAAGCTAAAGGAGAGCTTTGTGCCTATGCATAGATGTTGCTTGTGGGTTTGCACCTAAGAGCATAGCTGGATCTGATAGCGCATGGTGCCTGGCATCGAGGCTTGCTTGTGGGGCTTGATCCAATGCACGGCGAAAAGCCTCTCTCTTTATTGGGGTCCTTAGTTCATGTCGCAAGGTCATCTCATTGAATGGGGCAGAAGATTTATGCAAGTGAGGCTCACCTTATGAACATTTATATGGCTGAGGATTCAAAAGTCTTGAGTCTAACTTAGGGCCTGTTTGGTAAGACTTATTTTTCAAAATTATCACTGAAAGAGACATTTTTCAGTGATTCTCCTTATTTAGATTGTTTGGTAAATCCAAAATGTTAAGTGCTTAATTGGTGTTTTCACTGAAAATTTTGAATATTTTTTAAGCTACCTTACGCTGGCTTAATGCTTAACAGTGAAAGTGGTAAGTGATTATAAAGTTAGATACTTTTCAAAATGACAACTCTGTCCTCCGTTTATAACTATTGGCGGTTTTTACGGACAAAATACCAGCACAGTTGACGTGACAAAGTTCTTTGCCCCTGTTATGATATATATGTGTTATATCCCACCGTTCATCCATTTTAAGAGATCATATTAGGGGATGAGCCAAAAAATGAGGCTGACCCAAAGCTTAAGTAGACCACGCCAGATATAGCGGTGAGGATAATAACACCGACTGTTGAAGCCTTCCTATGTTGTTTATTTGCCATCAAATCTGTTCATGAGGTCACACAGACCTGGATGAAGGGGAAAAAATAAATATCAGCTTGTTACAAAACTTCTGTGCCTCAAAAAGTTTTCAATGGTAGATGTTCAATCTCCACTATTTTCTATGGTGTGATCCACCTGAGCTTTGGGTCTGCCTCATTTTTTGTCTTATGGCCTAAAATGACCTGAAAAAAGGTATGGACGGTGCGGATGTAACATATACAACATTGTGGGTCCATGCAACTTTGCCATGTAAACACGTAGAAGGTCCTACGTACATACGTAAGAGGATCCTGGACTTGGAGCGGATTGGACGCGGATTGCCTGTGAAAGCCTTTCGCGGGCATCTCCTGCACTTTGAATATAGTTATGTACCACCGTGATGTTTGTGAGAAATCTACGCCGTCCAACCGTTTTGTGAGATCATTTTAGGCATTGAGACAAAAAATGAACTGAATCCAAGACTCAAGTGGACCGTACTAAAGCAAAAGGTGGGTTGGGAAATTTCTACCGTTGAAACCTCTATGGGGTCCACAGTGATTTTTATATGCCATTTATACCGTTCATAATGTAATTCCTACTGAGATGAACTGAAAACACAAATATTATTCTGATTCAAAACTTATGTGGCCCCATGAATATTTCAACTGTGAAAGTTCAATTGTCACGTTTTTGGCCCACTTTAGTCTTTGATCCAGTTCATTTTTTGTATCAATGCCTAAAATGATCTCACAAAACGGTAAGACGGTGTAGATTTCTCACAAACATCACGGTGGGCCCTACCTATATTCCAAGAGCGCAGGAGATGCCTGCGAAAGCCGCAGCAATCCGCGTCCGAGTGGTTTAGGTGAGACCCCGGATCCACCGAGGTGGGTGGGACCCCTGACTGTGGGGCCACTGCATTATGTGAATACATCCATGCCGTACATCCGTATTGAAAGTTCATTTTAAGGCATGATACAAAAAATGAGTCGGTTCCAAATCCCAGATGGGCCATAATACAAGAAACAGTGCTGATTGACCATTAAAAACTTTCCGTGGGCCACAAAAGCTTTGGATCAAGATGATATTTATGTGGTCGCTTCATCTAGACGTTTGTGACCTTATCAACAGGTTGGATGGAAAAATAATGGCAAATAAACATTCCAGTGAAATCCATGAAGTTTTCAATGGTAGAGATTCAATCATGACTGTTTCTATGGTGTGGTCCACCTAAGATTTGAGTAAGCTTCATTTTTGTATCACACCCTAAATTGATTTTTCAAAATGGTTGGATGGTGTGGATTTAAGACACGTACATCACTGTGAGCCCTACCGTCAGGGCCCCACCCACCTGGATGGATATGGGTCTCGCCTAATCCTGCTCCCCCTTAAAAGTCCTACCTACCGTGGCTTTCCTGTAGTGTGGTCTAGCTGAAATTTGGATCAGCTTCATTTTTTGGGATCATACCCTGAGCTTGCAAGACAGTTGGATGTGTGAGATTTGTATCAACGTTATCCAAAACTTTTGTGGCCCACAAAAAAGTTTTAGTGGTCAAGCTATTTCCTGTGGTGTGGTCCACTTAAGATTTGTATCTACTTCATCTTTGGGACCATGCTCTAAAATAAGTTGTAAAAATAAATGGATGGCATGGATATAAGACGCATACATCGAAGTGGGCCCCACATTACTAGTTCCGAGTCACATTGGGTTTCAAGCCTTTTGCATGACCTCCATGGACCGAAACTATATGGGCCCACTGTAATATTTGTGTGAAAGGCACCCGTCCATCTGTTTTCTAGACCACGTTGGATCATAGAATAAAAAAACGAGGTAGTTCCAAAATTGAAGGAGGTTGCATGACATGAAACATTGGGCAGGAAAATTCCTACCATTAAAACCTCCCTAAGGTGCACCATGATGTTCATACGCCATCCATGCCGCTCATATGGTCATTCCTGTTGCGATGAACTGAAAACACAATAATATTAGCCTGATCCAAAACTTCTGTGACACCATGAATGTTTCAATGGTGGACATTCAATCATCACTATTTCCTACTTTCCATCTCCACTATTACACAATTTAATCTTTCTTTTAATTTGATTTTATGCATGTTACACTTACAATTTTAAGTACATACACATCAAGTGAGCCAAGAGATTGTACAATGCCATTTGTACAAGTGGGTCAAGAGATTGCACATGTGTGGCCCACTATTTCGACGGGATGAGATTTTTTTATTTTATTTTTAGGCAAAGCATTTCTTATTCAAGGTTATGAGTCAAAGTATATTAGGTGGGACTTTAGAGATGAATGGTCTAATATCGTCCTTGTGTGAGACATTATGGTCCATCAATCAAAGGGTTATAATTATTCTATCAAGAAAAGCATAGTACATGGTTCATCAATTGAGGGGTCATGTTTGAAAAGTACATGGATTGGGCATAGGTGTGCCAAACTTGTGGCAAAGCGTAGTATGTTTTGTTTCATATTTTATAAATGATAGAAATGAAGATGATGGGGGTAAATATGACAAATTGTCAATTTTCAGACATTTATGATTTGTTTTTACCAAAGAAGTTTTCGTGAAAAAATACTTATCTTTAGATATCAGGATTTTTTTCAGACAAATTACCTAAGATTTTTCAGTACTTGTAATTATTTAAATTCAATACTTTAAGTTTCCAACACTTAAATTAAGTTTCATACCTTATTTTTCAGTTTAACAAACAGCACCTTAGTCCTTCTCTATTTCATGTACTTGTGTGTTATTTCTTTCCTGGTATTGTCAAATGAGTACTTTTGGGGTATTTATAATGTCGTCCTTTGGAATGAGTACTTTGGGAGTATTTATAAGGACGTGGGCTCAATTTTTCTAGTGCTTGGAGGCAAGAGCATCTACCTTTAGAAACATGTCAATATTAAACAACTAATTAGAAACACAAGACAGTCAATCAAAATCACAAAAACCCTAGCTCTTCAAGGATATCCTCGGAAAATAAACACCAGCACGACTCATTCAGATCATGAGCTAAAACAAATGACACATTTTTCCAGTATTAATGACCAATACCAATGAATAAGATAAAGAATGGATCAATAATTCCATTCACGGTCTAAAAATAAAGATCTATCAAATAACTTTATTGTGTATAAATTCTCTCCTTACAATATGTAGCATTGGACCACCGTTTTTATTAAGTAGTGAAAATGGCTTCTTTTTTTTTTGCCACTTAAATCAACGTTCCTGACAATGCATTTCCACTGATCCAAATAGGCCTCGAGATTTGAAGGCTTGTGAATCCACATGCTGCACATGGGATATGCTACAATACAAAGAGGTAGACGTTGGTGCATGCTTCATGTACTATAAGCCCGTATGCTTCATCTAGATTATCTATGTGGTGGGGTATTATAGATCGGCCATGGAAAATTATCATGCTTATTGGATGATTCTATGTAGGCCAGGATACCAATCGGATGGTTAGCACTTAATTACATCGTTTAAAAAATCCAATGAACGGTTGGAGTTTGCCCTTTAGTGTTATATCCATTGCTTCTTATCAATCACAAAAAAAATGCTTGCCTGCTACAAATACTTCCTATGCATTTTATTACGCAGCCCATGCAACGGTATTCTCTGGCCTTGAATTTGCAAACAAGAAGCACAAAGACAATTGATCTGATTCCAAATTCCTAAATCTCCATATTGAAACATCCTGACCGTCCAATCTTTGGCCTTTTCTCTTTGAATGTGAACTGTTGCTATATTTTCATTTCTTAAACTTCAATTTTCAGCCATACGAAGGTAAGGATTTTCCATTAAGGGGATTTTAGTGGCACGAGTTCATACATGGTATTGGTAGGGTCTATCGTGTCAATGGTCTAGATCACCAAACAATGACATGCATTGATTGGATTTCACAACATTCGGTTTTAGTCCTTTCAATTGTGAGGCCCAGTTAGCCCGTGGGCTTCGGAGTGTAGTGGGCCATAGGATCGGTGAGACTGTCTAAGCAGCTAGCCTGATTGGGACCCAGGTTTTATGACCTTTCCACAAGGGTCCCACCTGAGCCTCGGACTAGGCCAGTTTTTGGTTGGGACATGCTGGGCCTAGATCAGTTCTCAGACCCATAAAATAAACGGGCCAGCCCTGGGCCTGAATTTCCGGCCTGATCAAACGAACCAGGTTAAGGCTGACCAGGAGGTCTGGGATGAAGATGGCACAGCCCATCACGACCATTCAATGGCGAACATTCCTGATTTTCTACTCGTTTTTTTTAGGGGGGGAAAGCAAGGGAGGAAAACTCTCTTATTACTTACCAGGACGGAGCCTGCAAAGGATACAACAAAGTGGGGCGGGCCCTAAGAAAAAGAAGAAAAAGAAAAAAAAAAAAAAAAAAACAAAGAAAGAGAGAAGAGAAGCAACCCACATCTGGCAGCGCAAGGGAAGAAAAAGGAGGGGAAAAAAGAAAAAAAGGAGGAGAAAGTGAGGAAAAAAGCTAGCAAAACTAGGAAGGGAGAGACTCACAACCTAGACCAGGCATCACATCAAATTTGCAATCTCACTCTTTATGATAAATCTGGAAAGGGAACGCAAGGGGATGCCAGTTAAAGTAAGAAGTGCGGTTCTCAGGCAATCAAGAATAACTCCAATGCGACAATTGTTAGAAGTAGTGAAAGAACGTGTTCAGTCTTAGCAAAAAGGCGCATCTCCCAGGTAAAAGTCATCAGGTCTTCAATGGCAAGCAACTCTGCTGATTTCCTACCAAAATGCTACAACCTCCATGATGATCAATAGAAAATATGGATAAGGGAGCGGTTAACATTTGCAAGCACTTGGCCAACATCCCTTGGGTGAGTCCACATGCTAGGACTAGATTGAAGATCCGGACCTTTGATTACAGTATGGCCCCGTCATGGGGCCCATGGTTAGCTAAAATGCATGTCATAATCTTGTATATTCAATCTAATGAAACTAAAGATTATGTTTCCTAATCCCACGCACGTGTAAATCCATGCCCATCAACATGCAAGCACAAGTGTGCGAAATCCAAGCTTTCAATCAGGTGGGACATGCTGTTGAGATCTTCTGAAAATCAGACCGGTTTCATTCCTCAGGTGGATCAAAATGCACAACACAAAAGGGAAGTCTTCAATGGTATAGATTATACGATCGGGAGTTTATGCTTACTGAGTTGGCCAATATCTTTGCACACTATACACACGTTTTCAGTTCTGATAACTGGGGCCCATGATTCTGTAATCCAGACCATTGATCTGTTGTGTCCCACCATGGATGGATTGAACTAGAAAATATTCTTGACGGGACATTCTTAATCATTAGATTTCTGGTATACAATTAGACGGTCTACATTCATCTGAAACAATTATATTGTTTAGTGGGATCTTCCAGTGTGGGAACTTTTGGGCATTCACATCCATGCTGGAGCTCAGTCCAATCGTCTTGATTACAGAACCATATGGCGCCCACTAGGCAGATATAAGAACTTGTCTATCTTAATTTCTATGCCAATATGCTGGTTCATAGGCCATGTGTTCCTTTAAAGTTGAAATTCACCGAATTGGATCTCACTAGCAGTTTGGCTCTAAGTTCGATAGTTAGTATGTGTGTGTGGTGCGCGTGTGCCAAAGCCTTTTATAACTCGATTCGAGCCGAACGCGTATGACCCAAGTATCTCAATAGAGAAATCGTGAGCAGCTATTTATAACCAAGAATTGAAGCAGTTTAACTATTTATTTACCCATTGGGTGATTTGCGACAGGACGGCTTGTTCTTTTAATAAATTGTTTTCACCTTTTTAACTAAAAACATTTTTTCTCACTATGATAGTAGAAATAATTTGATTCGTGCAATATGAGAATAGAAGGAATTCAATTGCATTGATTGAAATAAAGTAAAAACTTACAGAAATATCTCTTGTTGATTCAATATTTATGGCGTAAATGGTGTGTTGCTAAATCAAAGTCTTTATTAGTCCAATAACTTAGGCGTAGACAAAGAGAATTACATCACTGAAAAAAGAAAAGAAAATGTTAACTTTGCGATCCAACACTTGGCATAGATGGAAGGAAATTGCACTACTTTTAATCTAGGTTGGTCCAGCGTAGTAGCATAAACTGATGGGATTGTACTACTCCTATGCTAAAGCCGGTCCAATATAGTGTCATAAATAGGTTGTCCTAATTTAAGATAAAGTAAAATAAGATTAAAAAAAAAGGATAGACAATGTTGTGTTGTAAATTTGATTTGGGTTGGATTAATGAAGACTTGGAGCTTTTTTTTTTTATATATTAAATCTTTCTCCTATTTATAGGGTTTTGAGGCGGTAGATGGATAAAACACTTTGTAACCACTTCTCACATCTGTTGATGTTGAAATAACCGTTTGGGCCAAAAGACAGTTGTGGCCCATAAAACATTGCCACGTATGCTAGTTGTTTGTCGTGGATTAGCTATCACTTTCTCCACAGGAACGTGGGTAGTATATCGTGAAACTCAGCCAACTTGGTGTGGTTGTTACTCCCCTCTTCAAATGTTTTGGGTCGTAAGGGCTTCTACGAGATGCTAATAAGGTGTATCAATTGAATCTGTCACTTGCTGTGATCGTATTGTTGGGATTGGACGCCTCTACTCTTCGCGCATGAAGACCATCGACCGGTTGGCTGACCGGTCGGTCACGTTGTACATGGCAGCAATGTTGCTGGAACGTTTTTAGGCCATTCAGTCGGCCGGTCAGCAGTTTTCTTTTTAGACTGGGTTTCCTGCGCGGTTTGTTGCGTAAAGAGTTTCTAATTCCGATCTTTCCCTATTTAAGGGGATGTAATTCGAGGTTAGGGTTGCTGCCAATAGGCCAAGGGATTGAGAGGGTTCTAGAGCAAGAGAAAGAGGTAGGAGGAAGCTTGGAGTTTTCTGAGTTGAGGGAAAGAGCTGTGTTTGTCCGTCTCATGTGAGAATTAGCTTTGGGTAGCTTTGGATTTCTCTTGTGGGCTGTGATCTGGGTTTTGTTTCTTCTATCTCTTGTAACTTCTGATATCATAGTGGATTGGTGTCGCTTTGTGCCGTATTTTTTTTACTCGTGAGGGGTTTTTTTCACGTAAAATTCGGATTCCCTTCTTGTGTGTGATGATTTGCTTGTTGATTGCTATTGTGGTTTGTTCTTTGCCTGCTTTGATTGCTTCCGCTACGGGGCTCCTAACCCCAACAAGTGGTATCAAAGATAAAAGTTGGGAAGGAGGCAGAGAGAATCTGAGGCGAGGTATCAATGACGTCTTCTAGCATGAGATTCGATGTGGAGAATGATTCCGTAAAAGAAAAACATGGGAAGCGATCGGTGTCTATGAAAAAAGTAGAGTGGAAGAATGTGGATCGGTACGCCAATATCTCAATCAAGTTTGTTGACTGCGATCGAGTTTGATCGGGAGCACTATTCATGGTGAAGCTGCGGGATCAACAACGGGATCTACGGTTGCTTGTGTGTGGCATGCGCAAGGGCCACATAAACGAGCGAGTGATGAAGGTGAAATGATGAAGTTGATGATGCATGAGAAGTGATGGAGCTATGATGATGACAGAGTAGAGATTGGAGATGGTGCGTGACAAGGTGTTGCATGAAGATTAAAGTCGTGGTGGAGTTTGTTGGGATTGGACGCCTCTACTCTCCATGCATGAAGACCACTGACTGGTCGATCACGTTGGACAAGGCATCAATGTTGTTGGAACATTTTTAGGCCATCCGGTCGGCAATTTCATGTCCGGTTTGTTGCGCAATGAGTTTCTAATTCCGGTTTTCCCTTATTTAAGGGGATGTAATCCGAGATTAGGGTTGCCGCCAATGGGCCAAGGGATTGAGAGGGTTCTAGAGCAAGAGAAAGAGTTAAGAGGAAGCTTGGAGTTCTCTGGGTTGAGGGAAATAGCTGTGTTTGTCCGTCTCATGTGAGAATTAGCTTTGGGTAGCTTGGGATTTCTCTTGTGGGCTGTGATTCAGGTTTTGTTTCTTCTATCTCTTGTAACTTCTGATATCATAGTGGATTGGTGTCGCTTTGTGCCATGGTTTTTTACTCATGAGGGGTTTTTCCATGTAAAATTCAGATTGCCTTCTTGTGTGTGATGATTTACTTGTTGATTGCCATTGTGGTTTGTTCCTCGTATGCTTTGATTGCTTTCGCTGTGGGGCTCCTAACCATAACACGTATTTCAACTAATAGTCAACTTCAATAATGAAGCCACTATGGTGAATAGCTGGCTTTATCACGTGAGCGGAGTACATGACACATGTCTCATTACTGTAGTAGTAAGCTGGATCCAACGTGGTCTGGTCAAGATAAACAATAAGATACTACAATCCCCACCAAATCTTTCCAAGCTTTTCAGCTGGGTGTGGAGCAAAACTTCAAATGATATGACACCATTTCTTTCTTCTCTCCCTGGACGTGAGGCTTTGTACGCCTATACTCAGGTTTTCATTTCCGACAAGTGGGGCCATAGTCAGATAATCCAGACCATTGGTCTATTGCCTACCTCAGTGGATAGAGAACCACTAAAAATCCTCTTAATCAAACAATCCTAGCCTTTCAATTTGTGGTCTACAAATCCATGAAAACACAACAACGGTCTGCATTCCACTGAAAAAAGTCACACGATAGGTGTATGGGATCTTACCATCTAAGGAAATTTTGGGGGCATGGTCCATCCATATTAGGATGCTACAGACAAATATTCTAGATTACTAAAATAATGCGGACACTTGCTTCATTTTTCTTCTTAAGCTGCTATTTTCCCAGCAACGAATTGAAAGGTTAGGATTGTTCTATCAATGAAGTGGACTGGTCTATCAAAGGTTAAGACACAACAGATTAACGGTCTAGATAACTGGAAAATGAAGTTCACAAGCTGAAAACCAGATTACACTCATCCTGCGTTGGACACCTATCAGGAAACTTAATGTTGGTGGATGTCATCACACTGACAAGATTTGGGCCCACTGGATTCATCACACTTAGGCAAGATGAGATGTGACCACACCACATCCATCACTCACTAAAGCTTGGTGAAAGGTGGGCCACACCACATCACATCGTTGTCTAATAAAGATGAAATGGTAATGAGAGATGAGACAGCAATCGCAAGTTGCAACACACAGGCCATCCCATCAGGTTTCGGGTCCGGGTCCACAATAGAGGCCCATGGAGTTCATGAGCCTACTTTGAAGCCCGATTAATAAATGGGTCGGGCCCGGGCCTTGTCCGGGCATGGTATTTTTGCTCTATTAATAATCGGGTCGGGCTTTGGTTGGCAAAGATCATCCACCATTGATGGCCAAAACCGGATCATTGGTCTCACTCAAACTACTTTGAATTTGTAGATATTGTCTTTTCCCTCTCCTAACTTTTAGTGATTAGATTTAAATGAGACCGTTTGTCAAACCCCTCGTGATCGGACCCACTGATGGTTTTAGTGTGATCCAGACAGCATCTACCGGCCCATGTGGAGAGTTGCTCCTCTTTTTCTTTTTTTTTTACCTGGACGATTAGGATCATCTCATCGGTTATATTTTCGGGCTAGGTCTAATCATGTGGTCCATCTGAATCACAGATGTAGATTGTTTTTGGTCTCTTGTTCTAACATGGGGTGGCGCACCTGGTTGTGTCGGGGTGGATTTTACATAGACATCATGGTGGGGCCCACTTGAGCCACCGACCTATTTACTTGCACCAACGGCTGAAATGGAAGGTAGTGGAATGATAATTATATTGATGATTGAGATAGTTTTTTGAAAAAGGTACCAGAATGTAAATTCTATATTAATTAGGTAGTTTTTGTTAATTAAATTCTCTACATAATTACCTATTCTTGTAACTAATGCATTAAGATGTGACGGGTGTTTTTGTTATTGTTGTAGATGAAAATTTCATGCAAATGGTTTGTTTAGCAGAGTTACTGACTATGAAAATGAGTCAAATCTCAGGCTACTTGATTAGTGGGCCACACAATAGAAAACAATGTACAGCTACTTGAAAACTTCCAAATTCACACTAGTGGCTCACGTGGACGTTGATGAGCCTGATTTTTTGAGCATTGCATTTTTATAGTTGACAACCTTATTGAATGGGTTAGTTGCTACACGCAATTGTGGACCCAACATGCAGCAACTATAGAGTTCAGTTTTGAAGACATCACTTTAGTGCACATGGGGCCCATGGGCAATCATACCCCATTTGCTGTCAACATGTATAAGTAGTTGGTGGGAATCTAGCAACATTTCAAAATCCAAGTTTGTCAAAACCCATTTTGAATTGAATGGTAGGATTCTCACCAATCTCTTAAAGGCTTGAGATATGACATGGCACACAGTCTTCTCCCTCCTTACATAGAATAATAATAATAAGGATTTTTTACAAACAAAACTACCTACTTAATAAAAAATTTACACATTCTGGTACCTTTTTCAAAATATTTCTATAAGCTACACCATTAATTTAATAATTATCGCTAGAGTGCCTTCCCTTAGATCAGAAGTTGGGTTCAGCATGGGAGGAAAGCCGTAGGGGGCTTGGGTGGGCCCGACCCTGATGTTTATGTGAAAATCATCCTGACAACCAGGTGCATATCATCTCATGATAGGCTAAAGGCCCAAACAATCAGCCTTATTCATGATTCAGTAGACCACATGATTGGAAACAGTCTATAGGGCAACCCTCACCCTCCACACTCTTTCTCTTAATATGATCCACCTAAATCACAGATGGGACTGACGTTTGGGCCCCTAGCTTAAATTTTGTGTCACATCTAAAAGCTGGAGTGGATTTGATATAATCATTGTAGCAGGTCTTATAAAAATCAAGGGTGGACGTCTCTCAAACAACACATATTATCCTTATTTTTTAGTCCCACGATTAACGTCGAATTACATATCTAATGGCTGGAACGGATCTCACATACACATCATGGTGGGCTTCAGAAAAGATTGGGGGTGGCATCCCTTCTCAATGGTTAAAAAAGAAAGAGTTAAAAGAAATTTACTTGATGCCCACCATTAATTTTTTTATTGGCCCCACCATGATGTCTATGTGAGGTCAAAGTTATGGGCCCCACCATAATGTATATGTGAGATCTACTTTGACTACTAGATGTGTAATCCCACCTTAGGACCACAAAGGCAACACTTGGCAGAGCACAAAAAAAAGAAGAAGGAAAAAAGAAAGACTTCTCATTTAGGTGGGCCTCACAAAGGCAACGCTTGGCAGAGAGGCCCACCCTTGATTTTTATAGGGTCTATTATGATTATTATATGAAATCCACTCCAATCATTATATGCCACACCAAAATTTAAGTGTAAGCACCACAATCTTGGATGGGGCTGATTTTTGGGCCTTCAGTCTAAGATGGGGGTAGCACACCTAGTCATTTGGGTGGAGTTCACTCAAACAAGATGGTGGGGCTTACTTGAGCCATAGACCCTTCACTCACATGGCTCAACCCATTTTCATTAAGAAATGTAAGGGAAGGTACACCCATGATAGTTACTTAAATTAATGAGGGCAGCTTATCCAAATCCTTGAAAAAGTTCAAAGGTATTTGAGTGTAAATTCTATAAATTTTTGTTAAATTTCCTGATAATAGCAATGATAAAAGAGTGGACAAAAATCGGCCCTCCTAGGTCAAAGGTCCAACTTACCCGCAAAGAAATAAGAAAAAAGGGAAATCAAGAAAAATAAAAATATCTGCACAGAAATGATCCAGTGCTCGTATGATACACCTAGTTGCATTGGGACATGGGGAGCGATCCCTTGATCTGGACTGCCCATTTGGTCTGACTTGCATTTCATGAGCCACCATGTAAAAATCAAACCAATTGTACGATTCAGACCATGCCAATTATTTTCTTATCAAATGGATGGTCCAGATCATTTATTGGAAAACAGGCTTAATCAACAATTTGAGCCATCTAATTGTTGGACCCATCATGTGTTGCTTATAGTTCCAGAGAATCCTAACCATCCCACCTATGGACTAGAAAACATGTGGCTTAAAATAGAAGGCCAAGTTATGGATAGAAAAGATCGTCCGGTAGATGTGATTTTCAGGGCGCACCTCATGTAATGTACGCTGACCAAAAAATAGACTGTCTGGATTGATCGATTATTTTGTCCAAGTGCCTTGATGCAACTAGGAGCACCGTAACTTACAGTGCTCTGAGAGCACCGGATCATTTCTCATATGTTTAATTTCCAATTAGAACGACGCATTTGATGGTCCCCACCAGCCTGCTAAAAATAAATAAATATATAAATAAATTAAAATTAAATAAATTAAAATGGATATTATAAAATTTTTACAAAATTAAAATATCACTACAACCTATATTGTTTCCAATTTCTAGTTGCATCATCTAGACACTTGGACAGCCCAATCAACTAATCTGGTCCACCCATTAGATCCAACATGGATACCATGCGAAAATCAAACTGATAAAACGATTCCAAGTACCTGATCATTAGCCTATAAAATAAACGGTGAAGATCACTTATGAAAAAATAAAGGAAATGTACGTCTATTGGGTTCGACATTTCCTTGTTATGCATGCTGGATTCACCAATCTGGACTGTCCATTGGGTTCACCCAATATATAGCGGCCCATGAAATGTATGTTGAACCCAATGGGCGGTCCAGATTGATCAATTGGGCTGTCCAACTTCCTTGATACAACTAGGAGCACTATAAATTTCTTCGGATCTATGCTGGTCTAAGGGCTCTTTGAGTGCTGGATTATTTACACCCCATTATTCTTTGAGAAATTTTTGACTGTAAACCTCTCTTTTGACCATTATTTCCAGCTAAACCTTCAATAGTTTTTTTTCCAAAAATAAACTTCACTTGTATGGATGTGACATTTTCGGACTGCAATACCCCTGTTGTTAGGATTTATTCCTTCTAAAAAAAAAACATATTTTCTCTTCATTTTTTTCCTCTTCTATATTCAAAATTCGTTTTTTTCTCTCATCTATAGCAAAAAAAGCATCATCTCTTTAGTTTTTTGCTCTCGTTGAAAATTAACGAGACGCATAATTTTCATCTCATCTTCATCTTCATCTACATCTTCGTTCATATATCTTCAGTTGTCAACGGTTTTTATGGCTCTTCCGTCCAAGATGTACGGAAATGTATGTTTTATAAATTTTCGGGGGTGATTTTCGTTTTAGGTTGGGTTCGTTTGAATATTTGGGAGTGATTTTCGTTTTAAGATTGTTTATTAACCTTGGCATACAAATTGTTTGTAGAAATGCCAATGTAAACTTGAAATGTTGAAATGGAAGATCGCGTTTAATTTCAACGCGATCCCGGTGAATTTCAACGAGATCGGTCATTTTCACCGCGATCGCGGTCAATTTCAACGCGATCTTGTTGAATTTCAAAGAGCACAGATTTAAATGTTTTTTATTTTATTTTATGAATGTTGTTTTTTTGGAATGTGAATGTCTAATATGTATACAACGTGTTTGTTGTAAAGTGTATGTGGACAATGTTTGAGAATTTTAACCAACTTTCGTTGTATTTCGAATTTGAATACAACATGTTTGTTGAAATGTCACAACGAAGGAAAATGTTGAAAAGTTTGAGAATGTGTTTGAAAGAGTATTCTTTGAATTTTGAAAGAGTACTCGTTGAAATTGCACTCTTTGAATTTTGAAAGAAATCTCGTTGAATTGGTGCTGTGCTCTTTAAATTTTGAAAGAAATCTCTTTGAATTGGCATATTGCTGTCCTCTTTTAATTTTAAAAGAGATCTCATTAAATTGACATTGTGCTCTTTGAATTTTGAAAGTGATCTCGTTGAATTAGCACTGTACTTCTTTAAAATTTGAAAGAAATCACGTTGAATTAGCACTGTGCTTTATGCTCCTTGAATTTTGAAAGAGATCTCGTTAGCTATGGTTAAAATCCGTAGCCTTTAGTTAGAATTTAACGAGATCTCGTTGAAATTCAACGAGCACAGTGAGAATTTAACGAGATCGCGGTGAAATTGACCGCGATCACGGTGAATTTTAACTAACGGTTACGGATATTAACTGTAGCCATAGAGTTTTCAACGAGCAAAAATTAACCGTGATCTCGTTGAATTTCAACTAAAGGCTACGGATATTAACTATAACCATAGAGTTTTTAGCAAGAAAAAATTGACCGCGATCTCGTTGAATTTCAAAGGGCACAGATATAATTCAACGAGCACACTCTAAAATTCAAAGAGCACAATGTAAAATGCAAAGAGCACAGCTATCACGAATCTTTGAAATATCAATATTCTCATTGAAATTCAACGAGATTGATTATTGCAAAAACACATTGCGATAAAGAAAGATCCAACTTGATTATTAAAAAAAAAGCACATTCGTTGAGAAAAAAATTTCACATTCTTCGTTCTTACCTAGTCCACACCACAACTTCATTTCCGATGAAACACTTTCCTTCAACTTTTCAACATTTTCCTTCGTTGTGACATTTCAATAAACATGTTGTATTCAAATTTAAAATACAATGAAAGTTGGTTAAAATTCTCAAACATTGTTCACATACACTTTACAACAAACATGTTGTATACATATTAAACATTCACATTCCAAAAAAACAACATTCATAAAATAAAATAAAAAACATTTAAATCTGTGCTCTTTGAAATTCAACGAAATCGCGTTGAAATTGACCGCGATCGCGGTGAATTTCACCGATCGCGGTGAAAATGACCGATCTCGTTGAAATTCACGGGATCGCGTTGAAATTGAACGCGATCTCCCATTTCAACATTTCAAGTTTAGATTGGCATTTCTACAAACAGTTTGTATGCGAAGGTTAACGAACAATCTTAAAACGAAAATCACTCCCAAATATTCAAACGAATCCAACCTAAAACGAAAATCACCCCCAAACATTCATAAAACATACCTTTTCGTACATCTTGGATGGAGGAGCCATAAAAACCGTTAACAACTGAAGATATATAAACGAAGATGAAGATGAAGATGAAGATGAGATGAAAATTATGTGTCTCGTTGATTTTCAACGAGAGCAACTCAACGAGATCAATTCAACGAGATCGCAGTGAATTTCGAAACAAACATGGGCAGTTTGGTCAGAAAAATAATGGAAGTTTACTTTTGGAAAGAAAAGTATTGGAGGTTTAGCTAGGAATAATGGTCAAAAGAGAGGTTTACAGTCGGAAATTTCTCTTATTCTTTTAAAAATGCTCTGGTGCTCTCAAAACCACTACAAGATATGGTTCTTCTAGTTGAGTTCGCTCATCTGGACCGTCCGTTTGGTCGATTTGAATCGTCTATCCACTCTGGAGCACATTTTATGGACCAGTGTGCAGAAACCGCATTGATCAGCTAATCTAATCCATCCTTGATTTGGCCTTCTTTAGTCTAGCCATTCCTTTTCTATTGCATTGATGGGATGGTTATGATTCCATAACAAAAGTGTTTCTTTAAAATCATTAGTAATCCATGATGGCCCTAACAAATAGATGGATCAAATTGTTGATTGTACCTATTTTCATGTAAATAATCCAGACCGTCTATATGAAAGTCTATCTATCAAATGGTTGACTGTTGTCAGATTGGCCTGACGTTTGCACAGTAATCCACAAAATGAGCATTGGATACAATGAATGGTCTTGATCAATGTATAGGACTTTCCAAGTGTCCCAACACAAGTAGGAGCACAATGAGTTTTCCGGCTCAGAACCCATTGGAGCATTAACCCCACTCATATATAGTGTTTGGATTGCAAAAGGCCCACTTAATCAATTGATTTTGTACCATGGTATGTGTATTTCATTAAATGCACCAACCAAGTTTATCACACCATGAGCAAGTGAAAAGTACAAAAATAGCCTGATCCAAATATCAGGTGGTCCACACCATGTGAACTAAGAGCTTCTAGGAGCAATTTTTCAATTTTCCTGTTCCGTTAGGAAAACTCCCTTATTACTTATCCATGGAAAGGCCTGAAAAAAAGAAATGACGAAGTTTACATACACAAAATGGATGGGCCCAACAAACCTTTGATGTTTTGCACAGTAACATGGTGGGCCCACAAAGCATGAAGCTTGAGTGTTTTAGGGTGTGTTTTTCTAACCCCATACATCAAAGATGAATAGTCTAATTAATCCAAAATTGAAGATTAACTATCCAATTGGATTAAGGTGCTGTTTGGTAAACTGAAAAATTAAGCATGAAGATGAATGATCCAGTTGTGTTGAAATTACAAATGAATGGTTTGATTGGGCAATATTGAAAATCATGGTGCAATTAGACTAATGTTGAAGATGAATGGTTGAATTCAAATGATATTAAAATAGAACGGTTGGATTAGACTGATGTCAAGAATGAATGGTTTAATTGGTTTAAAATTGAAAATTAATGGCCGATTGGAGCGCTATTGAAGATGAAATGTCTTATTGTAATGAAATTTTAGATGCACAGTCCAAATAATGTTAATATCGATAATCAGCAATTCAATTAGACGAATGTTGAAGCCAAATGGCCTGATTCAAATGACACAAAAAATGAACAATTCAATTAGACCAACATCAAAGGTGGGCAATCCATTTTAGTCTGAAATTAGATATCAGCGGTATCATCATTGGGCTGACATTGAAGATAAACGGTTCCACCGGGATGAAATTAAACATGAATGGTTTGATTAGGTCAATATTAAAAATGAACCTGATCGGACCAATGTCAAAATCAAACTCTCTGACATCACTCCAATTAGATTGGATCGATATCGAAGATGAACACCACAATTAGGACTCATTTGGCATTTCTATTATAATTCAATAAAAGCTTTTTGAATAAGAGCTACTTCAATGAGTCTTTTTTTGTTCTAGCTTTGTTTTAAATAAGCTCGTTTGGTAAAATTTTCAAAAAATAACTCTTATTTAAAATAAGCACGTTTGGTAAAACTTTCAAATAAGAGCTCTTTTAAGGGTAGTTGATGTCATTTTTAAAGATTACAATAACTTTAATATAAGAGCAATCCAAATGGTTGTTTTGGTGGAGCATCCATCATGTGGGGCCCAACATTCCTAATTGTTCTTTATTCGGGGCTCCTCAATGTCCACTATCCATCACCCATCATGTGGACTCCACATTTGATGTGTCCATAGTGTGGGCCCTACCTTTGAAGTGAATTGTCCATCATGTGGGGCCCACTTTTGATATCCACTATTCATCATGTGAGGTGCACCTTCTATGTGGATCATCCATCATACGGCCCACTTTGGATATGGGTCATCCATCATGAGAGACCTTAGATGTGGACCGTCCATTGGTGGGGCCCACTTGATGTGAACTGTCCATTATGAGGGGGCCACACTTTTATGTGGGCCATCCATCATGTGAAGCCCACTCTGTCCATTATGTGGGCCCACCTTGATGTGGACCATTCATTGTGTGGGGCCCCACCTTCATTATGTGTCGTTTATCATGTGGGCCCATCTTTGATATCAACTTACCATTATGTGGGCCCACCTTCAGTGACCATCATCCATCACGCGGGTCCCACCTTTGACATTGACTATCCATCAAATGGGACCCACTTGATGTGCATGTTTCGTCATGTGGAGCCCACCTTTGATGCGAACCTTTCATTATGTGGGCCCACCTTGATGTGGGGCCCCACTTTAATATGAATCATTCATTATGAGGGGCCCATCTTTGATGTCCACCATCGATCATGTGGGTCCCACCTTCGTCATGGACCACTGTCATGTGGGGCCCACTTGATGTGGATAGTCCATCATGTGGAACCCACCTTTAATGTCTACCATCCATCATGTACGTCCCACCTTGGCTGTGGATCGTCCATCATGTGGGGCCCAACCTTTAATATGGGTCATTCATCATGTATGCCCACCTTTAATGTCAACCTTCCATCATGTAGTCTCACATTCAATGTCCATCATCTATCACGTGGGTTCTACCTTTGATGTGGACCATCTATCATGTGGGGCCCACTTGATGTGGATAGTCCATCATGTGGGACCCACCCTTGATGTCCACCATCCATCATGTAGGTCCCACCTTTGCTATTGACCACACATCATGTGGGGCTGAACCTTCAAGATGGGTCATTCATCATGTGGGCCCACCTTTAATGTCAATCTTTCATCATGTGGTCCCACATTCAATGTCCACCATCCATCGTGTGGGTCCCACCTTTGATGTAGACCATCATCAAGTAGGGCTTGCTTGATGTGGATTGTTCATCATGCAGGCCACACTTTGACGTGACTATGCATTATGTAGGCCCACCTTTGATATGGGCCATTCATCATTTGGGGCCCACCTTCACTATGGGTCATTCATCGTGCGGGCCTTTCTTGAAGAAATTGTAAAGAGAGGAGGAGAGGGTAAGATGGTAATTACTTGAAAAGTTTAAGGGTAAACTTGTCCAAAAATTAGTCCAAAATGTCCACCCGCATAAGCCTAATAAGCTCCGTTTCAAAAAGTAACCCCTCCCCAACTCATTAAATTGGAGCTTATTTACTACTTTCTAAAAAAAATAAGCACTTCATTAGACTTTTACTAAATTGTCTAAAAGCTTATTTTTTTAGAAATAAGTCAATAGACTCTTATTTGTAGAGATGCAAAACGCCCCCTTAGTTTAAAATTGAATATCGATGGTCCATTGGGACCGATACTAAAGATGATATTGGAGACGAATAGTCCAATAAGGCTAACATTGAAAATCAATGTCCTAAATGGGTCAGTGCCAACTTCAAAAGCTCCCACTCAATTGATAATAGAAATGAACAGTCCGATAGGACTAATACAAAATATGAATATTCCAAAATTTGAAGATAGCAGTCGGATTGGACTAATATTGAACATGAACGTTTGGTTTGTACTGAAATTAGAGATGAATTGTCTAATTTGGTTAGCATTAAAAGCAAGATACCGATTGGCCCAATGTGGAAGAAAAATGATTTGATTAGAATGACGGTAAAGATGAGTGGTTCCATTAGTCCAAAATTTAAGATCAATGTTAGAATTATCGAAGATGAATGGTTGGATTGGGAGAATATTAAAGATCATTAGCCTGATCATGTTATTATTAATGAATAATAGTATGATTCGGCCAAAATAAGAAATGAATGATATTATTGGTTTTATATTGATGATAAAGTTTTTGGGTCAATATTGAAGATCAAGGATTAGATTGGATTGACATTAAAAATAAATGGCCTGCATGTGCTGAAATTATAGATGAGTGATGTGATTGGGCTGATGATCAATGGTCTTGATCATCAACATCGACCAATCAATACAATAAGACATTTCATCTTTATTATCGGCCCAATTGATTGATCATCAAGATCGGCATGATCAAATGGTTCATCTTCACCTTCAATATAGGCCCAATTAATTGATCATTAATATTGACACTATCATATGGTTCATCTTTGATATCAATTCAATTTTACTATTCATATTTAGCCTTTTAAACTGGAGTATTCAATTCGACCTTGGACCAATTAGACCGTTCGTTTTCAACATTAACCCAATCAAACCATTCTTCTCCAATTTCAATGCAATCCAACTATTCATCTTTAGTATCATCTGTCCAATCAAACAGTTGATCTTCATTTTTGAACTAATGGGACCAATCATTTTTAATATCAATAGAGTAAGATCATTAATCTTTAATATATTTGAATAAGACCATTCGTCTTCGACATCCATCTAATAAGGTTTGTTGAATTTCAATATTGGCTCGATCAGGCCATTCACTTCCAGTTTCAACACAATCAGACAGTTTATCTTCAATATTGATCTAGTCGGGCAGTGATTAATTACATCGATTGCGTCTGATATATGTCAAATCCAACCGTTCATCTTTAGTATTATTTGAATCCGACCATTCAACTTTGACATTGGTCGAATCAAGCCGTCAACTTTCAATATCTGCCTAGTTAAACTAATTAACAACGAAGATTATACCAACCATCTTGTGAGCCCACCTACTAAAGATGTGTCCCACATGGACTTGGCTCCATCACGTGGGCTCAACAACTGTTCAAATAGAAAAAGAAAATAACAAGCCTTAAAAGCTACAAGTTTTAGTTTATTTATTTATATATAGAAGTAGAAGCTATTTTAAAAAGCTAAACAAATAATGGTTTACACATGACTATGTCCTATTCAAAAGTTGATAAGATAGAACTTTTGAATATGTAGGCAATTTCATTCCCTTTCAATGCATCCACCTGTGACAAGGTTAAAGAATCTGGCCACTCAAGAGTGGTCCCCCATTGTCAAGTCAAGATGTGACCCATCTGAACTGGGTTGAACCGGCCCGACTCACCCGGATTCATTGGGGTGAGATCAGGAAGGAATCATCGAGATCATAATTTTGAACTGAATTCAATATGACTGAGTCTGATTTGATTCCGACGAGACACATCCGAGTCTTGAAACCAGATCGGCCGACAAGGCCAAGCATATCGATAGCATACAAACTAAAAACCTGACAGTATTGTACAACCTTTTGGCCTGAGCATTGTATCATACCTTCCTGAGAAACAGTCGGATAGGACGAGGAATGCCACAGAGCCCGAGGCGGGCCAGACGGAGCCCATGTGACATGTCTAACACGTGTAATTTCCTAGTACAACATAGGTCTTATCCAAATGGACCACAATATGAAAGGTAGAATCAAAAGCCAACTAGGTTGGCCTCTTCAGACTCAACCAAATCTATTAAAATAACATATAGAGAGGTGAAAAAATAAGGACCACCTTTGTCTTTTTATCCTCAAAAGAAGAACTTTTCAGTGTAAGAAACATACTTCAATCCTTCCATTATCCTCGGATGTTCACACAAAATGCAAAAGCTGTAGTTTGAATTTTAAACACTTCATTTACTTATTTTTTTAAATTTTATGTTTGCTTTTATGTATCTGGTGTACTAAGATGTGAGGGAGGTTTTTTCTAGATATTGATGAATTAGCCGACACTCTCGACCCCAAGGGGGTCGTGTACTTGGGTTTTTATCGATCCGATCTGACAATTGGTCTGCCATGGATATGCTGGACCATAACCCAAAAATCTCATGGATGGCACAATTCTATAACCTTTTGATTTGTTGCCTGCAATTACAATCGGGTCTGGGTTTCACCACAAGACTTGATTCATTTGGTTATGGGTCCTGTTGGGTCGGATCATGAGAGACCCGTTTTTCTATGGGTCTGATTAGGTTGGATTTAAGTTTGGTTGATCTAATTTTTAATTTATTATTTAATATCTGAGCTTTGCTAAGCTCACACGTGTGCTTGTCAACTCATGCACATGCCAACACTTGTGCCAGCGTGACAGACATGTGAAGTATCTAAGCCATCCATCAAAAGGGAACCTATATTTAGATTACCTATCCCGAGAATCAGGTCAGTCCACTATCAGGTGGGCCACCATAAACTGAAAAACACACGGTTTTGAAAAAAATAGCAGTAGATTTCTGACCTCTCAATTTATTTCTGTTGAATGGCCGACTTTATCGAAGGGCAGTAAAACTTACAAGGTAAGGTTCGCTAGCTGTACTGACATCAAAGAGGCATGATGCAGTGGGATTTGATTAGACAGGCTGTTGTCATGGAGCCCTTGCAATGCATATTCAAAAGTTGTTCTTAACTAAGTCCATTTCGACGGCCTCACAAAGCATATTTGAAATTGTTCTTAGCTCAATTCATTTTGCAGCCAATCATCCAATCAAATCCTCACACAATACATGTACTAACATCAATACATGAAGTGCAATACCCAGTCTACCTCATTCCTCACACAATACATGTACTAACATCAATACATGAAGTGCAATACCCAGTCTACCTCCATGTGTGGAGTGCGTATTAGTCCACATGTATGGGTTTAGCAAAGCTTCAAATATATGCATGGATAAACACCTGGTTGGATGCGATAACCTAACCCATCTGTAGAGGCACTGGTTGTGTAGTAAGGTGCTCACCAGCCTTTAATGTGGTGTAAACACTTTTTTTATTTTATTTTTATGGTTGTCTTTCTTTCTTTTTATTATTATTTGTTAGTGTTGTTAGTCATTCAACGCACCCACATAGTTAGTAACAAGATGCACCCACCCACCCACCCACCCACTGGTGGGGTTAGCGCGTCTCCTTAACACTTGAACCTGAGACCTACTGAGCTAGCAGGTGAGAAACTATGGGACACATTGTGATGTATGTGTTTTATCCATTTTGTGGGTCTATTTTTCCAACTCATTTTAGGAATGAGCCCAAAATGGAAGCATATCTAAAGCTCAAGTTGGCCAGACCATATAAAATAGTGAGATAAAATGATGTCCACCGTTGAAACCTTCATAGGGCCACAGTGATATTTATTTGTCATCCAACCTGTTGATAATATCACCCGGACGTGGATGAAGTAAAAACACAAATATCATCTTGATCTAAAACTTCCATACCTCCAAGTAGTTTTCAATACCATGTGTTCAATTCCCCCTATTTCCTATGCTGTGGTCCACTTGAGCTTTGGATGTGCTTCAATTTTGGTCTCATGCCTTAAAATGAGTTGGAAAAATGGATGGGGTAAATAAAACACATACATCAGAATGGGCCCTACAGAATCTTCACATGACGGCAAAAGGAGGTGAACATCTCACTACACAACCCTAGTCCCATCTGCACCCTCGCCTGCAGCACTAACGGCCTGGATCGCAGAACTGTGGGTCCCACTTTTACAGATTGAGGGCTAGTGTTCATATAATTGGGACATAAATATATTGACATGGTGTAATAAGATAAGAGGGAGTGTTTCTAGAAAACCATTGAGTTACTCAGTTCATGTCCCACCTTGGATACATGGACCTCATCTCTGGATTTATTTCCCTAGGAAGAATAATCTAAGGGCGTGTTTGGTGCATGGTATTAGGACGTATTAGATGGGACAGTCATTCACATCCTGCATATGAAATCGACAATCTTGTTTGGCGAAGCCATTACGTGACGACGATGGTTTTGGGCTTTGGAAACCACGCCCATACTTGTTGGTTTGGAGAGGGATTTGGTGAATCCACTGTCGTATCCAGCGAGGGACCTAAGGGCGTGTTTGCTGCACGGGATTAGGTGGGATTAAACGGGAGTGGGATTGATTGAAAGTAATCATTACATGCCGTCAGGGGTTGTCGTGGGATTAAAAATTTTCATCCCATCCCATTCTACGACATGCCATGTTTGGCTAGCAGCAGTGAAAACCCACTAGCGGCAGGTGGAGGAGGCGTGGATGAGATACCGGTTGGGATGAAGACATTATGTTTACATCACCAATTTTGTGGGGCCCACAACAATGTATGTATTATATCCACACCGTCTATCTATTTTACGAGATCATTTTAGGGCATGGGTCAAAAAATGAGGCATATTTGAATGTCAAATTGACCACACATCATAAAGCAGTGGAGTTTTAATCGTCTACCATTGAAAACTTCTTGAGGGCTATAGAAGTTTTGGATCAATATGATATTTGTTTTCCTACCTTCATCTATGTATGTGTGATCTCATGAACAACTTTGATGACAAATAACCATCATGATGGGCCTTGGGAGGGTTTCAACGGTAGTAGCCATTGTCCTTACTACTTTTGGTCCACGTAAGCTTTGGATTTGTGTCATTTTTGGGCTCATGGCCTAATATGATCTCGATAGACGGATGAACGGTATGGATATAATACATATATCATAGTGGGGACCATAGAGCTTGGTGATGCACTGTTGTATAATTTGCTTCCGATTTCTACTCCCTTTCAAGATTTGCTCCCACAATGGGTGGGATTGTGAGAATCCCGACGTAGTTTCCAAAGCGTAATCCATCACCAACAAAAATCACAACCAAACAAGGGGTGGATTTGAAAAAGTAATTTTTACCATTCAATCCCATTGAATCCCACCAAATCCCGTGCGGCAAACACGCCCTAAGTGGGATTCCAAAGAGACCTTTCGGGAAAGAGATTGGGCGGTTTGCCTCGGTGGTGCGTCGATCTCAACTAGATGTTTGTGGGCCCCACTATAGTGTATGTGTGATATCCATACTGTGCATCCATTTCGCGAGATCACTTTATGTCACGACAACAAAAACTGTCAACGATCCAATGCTCAAGTGGTCCACACCACAGAAAGTAGTACGGACAATGATTCCCACCGTTGAAACCATCCTAAGGCCCACCACAGTTTTCACTTGTCATCCATCCTGTTCATAAGGCCACACAGACATGGATGAAGGGAAAAAAAAAATCAAATTATCCAAAACTTCTTTGGTCCCTGAAAAGTTTTCAATGGTACATGTTCAATCCCTTTTGTTTTATATGGTATGGTCCACTTGAGCGTCATATCTGTCTTAATTTTTTTACCATGCTTTAAAATGATCTCTTAAAATGAATAGACGTGTGGATATAACACATGCATTATGGTGGGGCCTTAGTGATGTCAACACACCAAAGAAGTGGTGTGGCAAGTGGCAACCTCAAATCCAAAGAGGCATTGGTTTCACATTTCGGTGCAATCCAAACTGGCATTGGTTTGGAAATGAATTTAGATGAGAATGGATTGCATTCCAAACATGGCATTAGATTCCGTATTGCTCCATCTATCCCATGACAATCCCTGACATATAGTAATTATTTCATTTTTTTTTTATTCCATCCCACCTAATTCCATGCACCAAACACGCCCTAATGTTTGTCTTTACAATCCTTTTTTTTTCTCTCTATTTTTTGGGTGGTGGAGATTAGGATAATTGGACCTCTCATAGATTCAGGAGGATATCTTATTTATTTATTTATTTTTAATGGATGGTATCGTACACAATGAGATGCTTTGCACCTTACACGTGGCTTTTCAATCATGACGAATGGGGCCCAATGGCCCCCTTATCTAGTCCAATGATCTTTTGACATCCACCATGGATTGACCATGAGTCAAAAATCTCTCAGATTGGAAGATCCTATCCATCAATATAGGGACCGTTTAAGTTGAACGTGTACCATTGCTGTATTTCTGATCTTAACCGTCTATTTTTAGTCCACGAGTGGTATGGCTACGATCAGGGAACTCTTTGGGCATACCAGTGGTCTAGATTACCCAAAAATGGGCCCCACGTGTCAGAATTAAAAAATTGTGTACTTGTAGATTTAGTGGGTATGTGCACTTACGATGGACGTTAAGGGAGAAGATGGTACATGTGATGCATGGTGACAAATTGGGTCCCGTGAGGAGACGCGGGACGTAAATCTTGTCTATTATCTGTACACGTTGCACAATGATCTGATGGTCCACCTGTATCTAACCGTAGATGGGCCATGGTCGAAAAATCGTATTGATAGACCATCCTAGCTATCAAATTCAATAGCTCGCTAGTGTGTCTGGACCACCAGTGATGTTTCAAGCGATCCTAAGCATCCAATTGGTGGAATTATTTCTCACTGAACTGAACATTGATAATGATACATTTGGATGGTTAGGATCATCCGATCATCTTTTTGCAAGTCACCAATTGGATGGTTGTGATCAGTTGCCTTTCGAACAAATTTACTGTGCACGTGGACAGGGACCATCAACTTGGTGGGCCATATCCCAAAAGAAGCTATCGGTCCACAATTTTCTTGTAAATCGAACCGTTAAATAAGAAAATGAGCCTCAATCCACACTCAACATGTATGAATCAGAAACAATCGGGGCCGTTTGTGTTGTCCAACCACTCCAGACTTCAGGGAAATGCCCATCCACATGGATTCCCACCAAACCAACGGCCCAGATCATCATACACTTTTTCCAGGTGTACAGTGGGGAAGCACGTGCGTCTTGACTCGTACGGAGCTGCATAGAGATTTTCACCAGTGGAAAAAGCCCTCGTACGCGTACCGTATACAGTAATCCGACCGTGAGTAGCAGTGGGAAGTTATTCCGTACGCGGTGCGCAGTGCGCACAGGGGTAGTCAAAACCAGCAGGCGGTCAAAGCATGAGCTGGGAACACGTGCGGAGGAGAAGCAGCACGTGCATCGGGAAACAAATGTGTGGCTGGCCCAGCAAGCCTGCCAGGTTGACCGGGGACAGGAGAGGGAAAGAGGCGTGGGCTCGTGGGGCGCACTGTCCCCCCCTCCCCGCACGCGTGTGCGCTGCTAAACGACACCACCGCGCTGGCATGTGAGAGATTCTCCTGCCCGTGCGTCAGATTACATGGGTGGCGCAATTCGTCCCCTCCTCGTGGGCCCCACTCCCCCATCGTCGCCTTCTGTCGATGGTGGGGCCCACTCCTCAGCCATCCCACTCGAGCCGAATATTTGCAGCTGAAAATCTCGCTCGTGGACGTCGACATGCGGGTCCACACATTCCCCTGCTCCCTTGGGACCATTGACCGTCATAGTACCTCTCTAGACAGGGGAGCTGCTTGATACTCCGGCTGCGTGTGACACTTGATACGTAGGCATCAGAAATTGTAAACGAGGCACACATTAATTAACATGAAACTGACTGAAATGGGGGACCAGATTGGTTGAACGATCCTAATCTTTGAGTCATGGCCACTTGATTATTGAACCAGGATGGTTGGATGTTTTCATTTTTAGCTCTCCAATGAATGTCCACCAACTTTAATTTATACGTATCCACATATAATCCATCGCGACCGTATTGTATGGTCAGGATTGGGATGGGCGACCTTAGAGGTAATTTGGCAAGCTTATATTTAATATAAATTTAAATCAACATAGAATCTATGCGAATTGAAATCCTCTGTTGTGTTTGATGGCCTATAATGAACATTCGTTGGAATTTAGAAATTGTGTTTTGGAGATGGAGTGAAAATGGTGTAATTGTTTAAACTCACGATGTTTTTAAATGAGATTTTATGATTTATCACATAAGTCAACTATAATATTTATGTGAAATCCGCCGTCATTAGATGCATCACCCTATGTTAGGCCTAGGGCTCAAAATTCAGTAACATTTGTGATTTTAGGTGGACCACACGATAGGAAATACTGTACGTGTCAACTCTTACCTTTGAAGTTGTTTCCTTTCTTGGCTACTTAATTACAGATGGGGTTATTTTATTTTTTATTTTTTTTATTTTTGTCTCCAACCATAAATTCTAGTGTGGCATCTAATGCTGGAATGGATTTCATATAATCAACATGGTTGTTCCTGAAAAAAAAAAAATTAATAGTAGATGTTGATAGCTGAGATGAAGCTAGATATTTTTCTATCTATTACTCTAGCAACAATGGGGCATTTATAGATATGTACAGCCTAAAAGAGGAAAAGAATCTCTCTATACAAGGATAAATAGTGAATGCAATATCTCCTATACATGGAAATAAATGATACTCTATCACCCCCCCTCAAACTAATGTGGGGAATCAACTAACAACAGTTTGTGAACGAGATAAGAATGGCGAGCTATCGTCATTGTCTTGGTGAGAATATCGGCAATCTGATCTTGAGAAGAGACGTGAGGAAGAGAAATGATCCCCGATTGAAACTTTTCGCGAATAAAGTGACAATCTACCTCGATGTGCTTTGTTCATTCATGAAATACAGGATTTGAAGCAATCTGGATGGCACTGGTATTGTCTACATGAAGAGGAGTCGGTTTAGGAAGAGAAATACCAAATTCAGAAAGAAGTCCATGGAGCCAAATAATCTCACTACAGGCTGAAGACATCGCACGATACTCGGCTTCGGTACTGGACTTCGAGACGGTTGGTTGTTTCTTGTATTTCCAAGAGATAAGCGATGTACCAAGAAACATACAATATCCTGTGGTGGATCGGCGGGTGAGAGCACAACCCGCCCAGTCAGCATCGGAATATGTAACAAGCTCAAGTGGAGATGTCGAGGAAAAGAACAGAGAACGATTGATTGTGCCTCGTAGATATCGAAGGATTCGCAAGACAGCAGACATGTGCAAAGTATGTGGCTCGGAAACAAATTGACTAACCACTTGGACAGCATATGCAATATCCGGTCTTGTCATAGTGAGATAAACAAGACTACCAACGAGGCGACGAAATAGGTTAGGTTGCTCTAATAGATCACCATCCTGTTTTCCATATTGAACATTTAACTCCATTGGTGTCTCAACAGTACGTTGATCAGAGAGATTACCAAGATTGAGGAGATCCTGAGTATATTTGTGCTGGCTGACGAGAATACCTCGATCGGTCCGAGATACTTCCAAACCCAGGAAGTATGTTAGATTGCCCAAGTATTTCATGTGAAAGGAAGACTGAAGGACATTTTGAAGTTCCTTGATTCCATTTGTATCGCTTCTAGTGAGAAGGATATCATCAACATAAACTAGTAGGATAACAATACCGTGGGAGGAGGACCGAGTAAAGAGAGAGGGATCATGGGTGCTTTGAACAAACTCAGCCGAACTGACAACCTCATGGAAACGCTGAAACCAAGCACGAGGAGCCTGCTTAAGTCCATATAATGCCTTACGTAGCTTGCAGACGAGATCATTCGAACGAGTAGAACTGGGAGGTTGGGACATATATACGATCTCCTGTAAGTCCCCATGAAGAAAGGCATTTTTGACATCCATTTGGCGAATAGGCCAATCACGGATAGCCGCAACAGCAAGAAGTGTGCGAACAGTCTTCATTTTTGCAACCGGAGCAAATGTCTCCTCATAATCCATACCATATTCCTGCTTATAACCTTGTGCCACAAGACGGGCCTTGTACCGATCAAGAGAGCCATCCGATTTGAGTTTGATTGAGTATATCCATTTACTGCCAATGACCTGCTGATCAGGGGGACGAGGAACCAGATCCCACGTATGATTATCTGCAAGCGCCTGTAATTTTGCAGTCATAGCATCCTTCCAACATTAGTGTAGACAAGCCTGATAATAAGATGTAGGGACAGAGACAGACTCGAGAGCAGAAAACATAGAACAAATGAGTCTATCAGGAGGCAGTGACTGTCGGTTAGATCGACGTACCTTTGGAAGGAATGGATCGGCTGTAGGTTGACTAGTAGGAGGGGACAGAGGAGGCAGTACTCGTAACTTGCTCTATTGACAGTCCTGCAAATGATCATGAGATAAACTTGCAACAGGTGGGATATTTGGAAATATTGTTAATCCTTGAGATTCAATAGAAGATAGTGAAGTGGGAGAGGTGGGAATATGAAAAGGAATATTCTCTAAGAAAACAACATTCCTTGATACACGAACACGACGAGCAGTAGGATCATAACAACGGTAGCCCTTCTGAGTCTCTTCGATTCTAAGAAACATGCAGCGAACAGATTTTGGAGATAGTTTATTACGCTCATGCGAAGGAAGATGAACATAACAAACATAGCCAAAAATGCGAAACAAAGAGTAAGGAGGAAGTGAACCGAACAAAACAAAATATGGACAGACATTATTAAGAATTTTGGTAGGCATGTGGTTAATGAGATAAACCGAGTGGGATATGGCTTCAGCCCAAAAATTGCGAGGAACGAAAGTTTCTGCCATCAAAGTGTTGGCAGTCTCAACAATGTGTCGATTTTTACGTTCAGTAACACCATTCTGCTGGGGTGTATCGGGACAAGTTTTCTGATGAATGATTCCATGATCACGTAAAAATGCCTGAAATTCCAAAGAGATATATTCCCCACCTGAATCCGACCGTAAAACCTTAATCTTGTTTTCAAATTATGTGACAACCATCATATAGAATTGTTTAAAGGTTGTGAAAACCTGTGACTTGGAATGCAAGAAATATATCCATGTATGTCTTGAGAAGTCATCGATAAAGATCACATAATATCTCAAACCAGACATAGATAGAATCGGAGATGGTCCCCAAACATCAGAATGCACAAGTTCGAAAGGAGCTGTGGATCGAGAAGTACGAAGAGAAAAATGCAAACTTTTACTCTTAGATAAACAACAAGACGTGCATGATAAATCAACAAAAGTTTTATTAAATTTCTGTTTTTGTAAAACACCAGAAGTAAACAAGTGAGACAATTTATCTGAATGCGGACGGCCAAGACGACAATGCCAGAGTTTCCACAATTTATTAGCATTACTAATCTCAATAGAAGAAGGAGAAAAGAAGCAAGAAGATGGAGTAATGAAACTGTCAAGATCAAGCAAGAAGAGTCGTCCTTCTCTCCTACCCTTCCCAACCACCCTCCCTGTTACCAGATCCTGTACAAAACAACAATCAGGAAGAAAGATCACTAAGCATTGGTTCTGGACAAGCTGACCTGCAGAGATAAGGTTAGCAGATAATTTGGAAACATGAAAGACATCGGTCAGCGTGAATGAACGATGTGGGGAAGGAGAAAAAGATAAGGACCCAATAGAAGAAATAGATAACTTAGCTCCATTAGCAGTAGAGATGGCTTGATTACCCTTATATGGAGGGACATTGTGAAGATAAGAAAGAATACCTGTCATGTGATTGGATGCACCGGAATCAAAATACCAAGGAGACCTAGGAGTTGTACCTGACAGTCCAGCAGCTGACAAGGCTTGAATGATTTGCTGGATCATCTCGGGAGAAAGAGGTCCATCAGTAGAGGAAGTAGCCAAAGCACTAGTAGATGAGTCCTCAGTTAAGTAAGCCTGTCCTTTATTTTTGTTCTTCTTCTTTCGACATTCATGAATGCTATGACTATAAATCTTGCAATACGTAAAGAAAGGACTAGCTTTGCATGTCGTTGCGAGATGGCCGAATTTCTTAAACCAATTGCATTGGACACGAGACATGTCCCGTTTCCCTGGTGTAGAGGAAGATGCAAGAAGGACCGTATCTGAGGTGCCAGAGAGCTATAGCAGACTGGTAAGAGCTTTGAGACGTTGCTCTTCTGCCAACAAATCAGATATCACATCATTCATCGTAAGAGTGAGATTTCGATTGAGTAACGCGGCCCGACAATGTTCAAATTCGGGACGAAGTTTCATAAGAAATTGTCGAACACGGGTGCGCTCACGTATTTTTTGAAAGATGATGATAGCATCTTCTGGAAGCTCAGGATCTATCATCGATATCTCTGTCCAAATGGCCACAATAGCATTATAAAATGCTTGAATTGTTTGATCACCTTGGGTAATTTGAGTCAAATCTTGCTCGAGTCGATATAACCGAGCATCATTGCTTTGTTGATAAATAATTTTTAAATGATCCCACATTGCCTTTGCAGTCCGATGAGGAGTTAGACCAACAGCAATGGATTTATCAACTGAATCCAAGATCCATGTTACTATTTTCCCATTCTTCATTTTCCACTCATTAAGTTCTTTTGTTTTGTCCGTTGTAGGTGGAGGATCTGTCCCATCAACAATATCCCACAAGCCACGGCCATGGAGAAAATTCTCAAAATGAATGGACCAAAGTCCATAATTAGAACCATCAAATGGGCAACGTGAAGGAAAATCTCGATCCATAATAGAGAAAAATATGTAGTGGGTCCAACAATGAGAGGTACCTTAATGATCCGTGGATATGGTCCTCACAAAGCAGTAGAGAAATGTGGCGGTCATCCAGCGGGCCGTGAAAGATCAGCAATGAGCAGTTTTCTGCAGGGCACTTGGCTTGAAGGTGGCTTGAAAAGCAATTGCAACAATGACAGAGGCCGTGGTTGAATCACAGCAGTAGATGGCAACGTTGGTGGCAAGTCAGAGATCTGAAAATCTGGAGGTTCTGATGTTTGACAGAGGCTACAACCACCAGTGTAGTAGATCTGGATCGTGGCATCTTGACAAGACAGGCAGATACAATCTGAAGATGATGGTGCGGCCGGAAGTGCAGAGCAGTAGATCTGAAGAAGAGCCTTCACAGCAGCGGGATTGGTGTGATGCCGGTAAGATGTGTTATCAGATTTTGAAGAGGGCTTATAGCAATCAGATCTACAATGATCTTGATTGATCTGATCAGAAATAGATGTAGTAGATCTGGAGCAGAAAGAAGAATTTGAAACAGATGTGCAAATTTGCAGATCTGGAGCACGTGCAGATCTTGGCCGGAGATGGTTGGGTTTTCAGCAATGGATTGCAGATAGAAGCAGGGGCGATTGATCTGTGGACAAGCAGCAATGCCACTGGAGTAGCTTGCAATGCCACTGGAGTCTGATGACGGTGCCAGACAAGATGTTCTCACAGTCGGTGGTGAGATCTGACAATGGCTGCAACGTGGCTGGCCGTGTAGCTACGAATAGTGGCGGCACGTGAGTGGCGTAGCTGCAGCACAGCAGAGGCGCGGATCGGCACGTTTTGTTGCTGACGAGTTGAGCAGAGGTAGACGGCGAGGCTGCGAGCAACAACTGTTGGGGCTTGTTTTCTAAGGAACTGTTGAGAGATCTGAGGGGCCGTGATATTGGACGGTCAGATTCACAAATCTAACCCTGGAAACAAGGGAGATTGGTTGCCAGAGGATGCAGACTAACAACAAGGCCTGTGTTGGGACTGATTTGGATGAAGTGACATGCGAAAGCAATGGGGACGTCGGTACAAGCGATCTCTGGACAAGCAGCAAGAATGAGGACCTCGATGGCAGAGGATTCCAGGATCAATGGCTTAGATATGTGGCTCTGATACCATGATAGCTGAGATGAAGCTAGATGTTTTTCTATTTATTACTCTAGCCACAATGGGGCATTTATAGATATGTACATCCTAAAAGAGGAAAAGAATCTCTCTATACAAGGATAAATAGTGAATGCAATATCTCCTATACATGGAAGTAAATGATACTTTATCACCTATACATGGAAGTAAATGATACTCTATCGGATGTCCCTCTTCCAATTATTTCATTTGGTGTAGCCCATTGTAAGCCCAATCAATTTGATTTTTTAGCCTTGTATCTAGCTTGAGATGACCTTTCTAATGGTTAGAGGAGATTTTACGTTAACATCATAGTGGAGTACCATGTAAAAATCAAGAGTGGGCATCTCTCTCCAACTATTTCCCTTGGTGTGGCCCACTTGGGTTAGCCTGATTGTTTGGCCTTGGACCTAATTTAGGATGATGCATCTAATGTTCAGATTGGATTTAACTTAAATATTATAGTGGGCCATATAAAAATCAATGATGGGTGCTCTTCTTCAAATTGTTTTCCTTTGTATGGCCCACTTAAATAACGGGTGGGGTTAACTTTTGTACCATAGGACTAACATGAGGTGACACACCTAGTGGTCAGGTGGATTTCACATAAACATCATGATGGAACCCAAGTGGGGCCCCACTTTTGCATGCATCACATAACTGTTTTAAAAACCATCTCACAAATTTTGGACTATTGGAGGTAAATGGAATGAAAATCACATTGGGAGTGTTTTCAAAAGTCATTCAATGGTAATTGGATTCTAATTCACACCTTCCAAATGACTTATCTTTTTGCGATTTATACCAATTCACACCAAAACATCTCTCCAAACAGCCTCTTAAAGAATTGCCTCTTTTGCTCCAGAACATTTTGATCCAGACCGTTTATCTTTAATATTCCCATCATAGGTGGATTGCAAGGAAATTATTTCACTCATTATAGAGAATAATGCTAGAATGAGAGGAGATGCTCTTAACAAAATTAATTTCTAACTGGCTGTTTATACTTGATCTGACCATGCTAAGTTTGACGGCTAATAAGTTGACAAGTGGCAGCACCATTGTAGGGAAAATTAAGACGAAATCCTTATGGTCACTACGATCAACAAGAGGAGATAATGAAGTACACGGAACATTGCTACTACGATACATGTGTCATTACTCCTAGGTAAAAGCTGTTGCATGACACGTGACAACAAGGGGAGAAGCCATATGCTTCGTAATAGCCTAGAAAAGAAGTCACATCTACTATTTTAGTTGGTCATGATGTTTCTCTTAATACATAGCAAAAGGCGAGTGGTCGCACTCATGTGAAGCCATAAGCAAAGAGCTCCACTACAAATGATTGGTTAAGGTGGTGATCAATAAAGACACATGGTGTGACGTAGTTGACCATACACATTCGGAAGTAAGATGATTTTCGTAAATCATGGAAGATTATCCCAAGATCGAAATACAATTAGCTACGCTTGCAAGCTCATATTAAGTTATAAGTGTAATTTGCAATGTCTATTAATTGTCCAATCAATCAAGAGAAGATCCTAAATGTCAATTTCAATACATGTCTCTAGCAAATTACCTTTCACATCTATAAATTCAGCAGAGAATGTAGAGCACGGGGTCTACACCACTCCAATATAACACAACATGCACTACTCTTTTCAGGACAATACTCTCCATCGTTCACCCACCATAAATAGTTATCGTCATCATCATCATCATCATTATTCAATCTAACTTCGACATTGCCAAGCTAGTGCAATGTTATAAAACCAGTTATATTGAATATGAATAAGGTAGTTAGACACCCTATGTTTGCGATTATGTCATCAAACTTAGAAAGATTTCTATATCTTAAACATATGGCCAACAAGGTCATCTCGCCATGTGTTTGGAGATTCTGCTCGACCATCTCATCACAAAGGTAATGGGTTGCTGTTTAACTACAATTGTCTTGCCATAAAGTCCAGTTGAGCGATGAATAGATGGTTGTTCCCAGATAGCCTTGCTAATGGAGTAAGGATCTAAGCAACGAATAGATAGTTGTTCTCATGACTATCTCGCTGCGAAGTTAGGACCGAAAGTAATGATAGGTTGTTATTTGATTGACCTTTCTGCCACAAAATAACATAGTTGAGTGTTGAATGATCCATCTTCTAAACAATGATCGACTTGTGTACTAAGCTCAGCTATGCAGGGTAATGAATGTACTGTCGTTTTCCACAAACCTTCTCGCTATGAAACCTAGTTGTAAAACAAATGGACGATTGAAGATCCTCCTGCCATCTGCCGTCTACCCATGTCACCTGATTTTTACATGGAGGATCTGGAACGATACAATCTAGCCGACCGTCGATCTGGTAAGAATCGGGCCTCTAACACTTGAGAGTGACATGCTACTTGTCACGAAAGTGCCTTCTGCCTTTGCACTCAAGTGTCGATGGATTCTCTGTTGCGAAAATCTCAACGAAACTTGACACCTTTGCGAGGTGGAAACTCTACTTGTTTTGTTATGACTTTTTACTATCGTTCAACCGTTATAGAGGCTTTTGCCTTTGTTCAATACATAATGACTGAAGCCAACTTTGGTTGGTTAATTCAATCAGCTCATCGATGGTCAGCAAGTATGATGGTGCTAATGATGATCCTAACCTAGTCCCACATGACGAACAAACAATTGCCACAACAACTGTCCAACCATGAGGCTAGTCGCGTGATGAGCAAACGTCCACCCCTTTCCTTAAACTACGATTATCTTACATAATGAAGCCCAGTTTGCTACGAACGGATTGTCAATATTCCCAACGACCATCTAACTACAAAATTAGCTGAGCAAATGATCCAATTTTCTTGCTTGATAGCCTTCTTGCCATGATAGTCATTCCGATGACCGTCTTGCTAAGAATAGATTATTGTTAGTTATCATTTCTCTTTTTCTTTTTTATTATTTATTTTTTCAATCAAGTATAGTTAAAACTCATTTATTTAACTGATGGGTTTCAATTAAGTTTTGTTCTTTTTAATTATATTATTTTATTGTTGAACAATGTAAAGTAAATAATACACTTAATTGAAATTAAAGTCTTGACTCCAAAGGCAAAGAAAAAAAAATCTCAGTAGGAGAATGAATCCTCCCATTCTCAAATCACTTGATTTCGCGCTATTATTGATTGATTACCCGGGTCAATTTTCACAGATCCAGTCCTAAGCTGCAGACTAGTTCATTGCCTAGGGTCACAAGGCGAATGGCTAGAGACTAGCCCCGGCACACTTGGCACACACACATACATAACACTTGCGGATTCGAAACCAATACTCACATATTTGTGTGGACGTTTTTTGATCTCTGATCATTGAGATCTTTGTTTTGTCTCATCTGTGGAAAAAAAAAAATTTGAGATGAACGGTTCGGATCATCACATGGTGGGGCATAACTGACGAGCAGCTTCGGCAAGTTTCGTGGGCACTCTCTCAAGTAATCGACATAAGTATGTTTGGTAAACGACTTTGACCACGACCATTTATTGGGTTTTCCCTACCATTGATGGATCACTGTTCCCAAATGATAGCATTTGGATGATTCTGACCGCCCAATTTGGTGGGCCCTTTTTTTCACTCGATCATTGCCTATATACTCTTCTACCTAGTTTCCCTACGAGGGGTTCTGGGTCAGGTGGTAAAGATATAACCCAACCAGAGAGATACTTCCACTGTGTCCCTTCCAAGTGGGACCCACCCAAACTGACGGTCAGGCTCGAGAATGAACACCTATCCAACTTCAGTGAAGTGCACCAGAAAGGGAAGCTGGTGCAGTGAGCTCAGATCACAGTTATGATCTGATGTGCTCCTGACACAAAGCACAATGACACCCATGCATGTACAAGAAGGGTTAAGTGCACTCGAGAACTACCGAAAATGTGACCCACCTCAAGTTCCAGCTTTAATAAGGACAGCCCTCAATGATCAGAACCGTTCATCTGAAGGGCCCCTCTTTAATTGGCCACTGTGCAAAATCGCAACCAATAATCATTCATCAATGGCCTTCTTTGCTATGAAAATGAATCAATGGTCAGAAACGTTTGTCTTATGGGCCCACTTTTAGTGGTCCACCACGATGCAAAATCACACCAACCAAACTCTGTGATCATTCATCAATATTGGCCTTCTTTGAGCTGAAAACAATCCAACTTTTGTAGAGGTGCCTCAGACATGGTTAAGGTGGGTCCACTAGAATTTTATTTTTAAAAAAAAATTAAATTAGGCAGTCGTTGGGTCTCATTATGGTGGGACCATCTTAGTTATTGGTCCACCACACCATAAAAACCACTAGAAATCTTGAAGATTTCCTTCTTTTATAGGGTTGTTGTTTGATACTCTGGCAGCTTATGACATCTGATACACAGGCGCTCATAAATTGTACACCTGGCACTCATTAACTCAAATTAAACCGACTAAATTTTGGCACCCATTTTCACTAAGTGACATTTCCAAAATCAGATTGTTTGACTAATGATAACCTTTGATTTCTTGGGGCTTGTTTGTTGAAATATGCCTGTTGGATATAATACACTTTTAACCGTCTAATAAATTTCCATCAATCTGATAGTCAGGCAATTAAATAAGCATAAATCTTCCGTCATGAAACACCTAAACTTGAACCCATGATTTGGACAATCTAATTTGAATTACTTGCATACCACACATACAATTTATAAATAATTTCAAAGCGCCTGTGTATCATCCACCATACTTTGACAGAGTATCAAAATATTCATCTTCTTTTATTAGCTTTTTCCGCCTTTAAATCAGCCATAAATTGAAAATACTCCAAACCAAATCATACTAAGAGGACTCTGACACTTACCGCACAAACACAGAAATATTTTAATACACCTGCAGAGCTTTGTGCTTCGTACACATGCAAACAGAAATCGTACACTTGGCACTTCTTCATCTCAAATCAAACCGTCCAGATCATGGGAACCAACTATCAATGGATCATAGTCTCTGCATTGTAGCGGATATATAATTCTAACCGGATTATCGGATGATATAAAATGCATTGTTGATAATGAAAGTAGTGGGTGGTCCAAATTCAACAAACGGATGTCTTATTAGTCAACCGTCAGATTTATCTAATCTAAGAGTGGTACCACTATTTGGACCGTTTGATTTTGAGGAACAAGTATGCTACGTCTACATCATATATTTGCATGGCATCAACCATCACATTCTGCCAGAGCATCAAGCTATAAAAAAATCATGAGCATTGAAAGCCATGGAAGAGAACATTTAAGGGCATCTAGCTGGGCATTTTCTGATTCCAGCATACATGCCATTCATACCCATTCAATACCCTTTTAGTTAATGTTAGAGGAGCTACTTTATACGTTGGCAGAGTATAGACATCTGTAGACATTCACACACCATCATATAACTGGCATGCTTGTACTTCAATCCTAGCCTTCCTTTTCTGTTCTTACACTGGGTGGGGCTCAGTCTAACAAGTATATCAAAAATATGTTTTATCTTCCTTACCTCTAAAGCTATCAATAATTGTGTGTAATCAATGGTTCAGATTCAATAAAAATGTCTTAAGAATATGAGCTTATGGCTAAGAAATTTACATGGGTTTTCAGTTCTATGCTTCATCATAAGTGAAGCCCACGATTTGGATGACTTGGAATAGAGTTAGATGCAGCAAGTTGTACAACAGCTAGGTGCATGTGCATAGATAATCCTACTTCCCTAAAGTATTAATGTCCTTCTCTTCTGTGATATTATACCATTTCAGCCTTTTGGAATAATCTTGCTCTACTTTTCTCCATTAAATTGACGTAAACATGAGTAAGATTTCAACTGAAAGTGGGCCACCTCATAATCCACTTTCCTTCAAAAGAGCGAAGGAGAAAACCATGATACTCTGGCAGAGTATGATACTTGATACTCACACGGTAACAAATTGCCCACTTAAGATTCATCTAACTTAAACTAAACCGTCCAAGTAGTAGGCCCCAACATAAATGGCTATAAAACCAAAAATTACATTGACCCAGTTTCTCAAATAGCAGATTGTTAAACATGTAATGAATGGTAAAGTCTCAATTCAATAAATGATGGCCCATTGAACTGAAGCTAGAATAGCAGAATCTATCTGAATCTAGGCTATTGATCTACATCAAGCAAGTCTAGCAAGTTGGACGGTTTAATGTATGTAATCTATCATACACATACAGTTTTCAATTGTCCGAGTATCAACCATCCAACTCTACGAGAGTATCAAATGCTCTCCAAGAACAAAAGTACATTACCAAAGGTGGTTGAACTAGGGTTAGGGCTTAGTTAGGTTAAGAGAAATGGTGGAGATATGCACGTGTGAAGAGACAGATAAGAGTAGTTTTCAACTGTAGGTATGTTCTGGATCTGACCACACACTCCATAAAAGAGAGCACTTTGACCACACCACACCGCACCGCAGTGGAGAGAATTTGCAGCCAGAGCAGAAGAAGAGTGCAACTGCTTCAGTTAGTCTTTTCGACAACTTAGAGATGCTTTGATTCTTCTTCCTCAGCTTGCGAAAGGAGTAATTCAAGGGAGATTCAAGAAGAAAGTTGATAAGATCCTTTCCCAGAAATAATGCCAGGAAATGTGGCACCTTTGGATGTGGGAGTTCAGATCCCATACCACTTCAGGTGCCCCATTTCCTTAGAGCTGATGTGTGACCCAGTCACGGTTAGCACCGGCCAGACCTATGACCGGACCAGCATCGAGTCATGGGTCGCGACTGGGAACACAACTTGCCCGGTAACCCGCCTCCCCTTATCGGACTTCACCCTCATCCCGAACCACACCTTGCGGCGGCTCATCCAGGAGTGGTGTGTCGCGAACCGGTCATTTGGGGTCGAGCGCATCCCCACACCAAAGCAGCCTGCTGACCCGGCTGTCCTCCGGTCTCTCCTCGCTCAGGGATGTTCTACGTCGGCGGTGGCAGCGTCTCGGTTATCGGCTCTCCGACGGCTTAGAGCTCTCGTTAGGGAATCTGATAAGAACCGTTCAATCATATCGATGCAAGATGCTCGGGACATGCTGCTGTCCATGATCTTTGGTGTGGAGAACAACGGCGAAGATGAATTGACGTTGGAATCACTTGCTCTCCTTGTGATGTGCCCCCTGACTGAGTTGGAATGCACGTCCATCGTATCTCGGCCTGAGAGGTTGGCCTTTATCGTTTCACTACTCGCCCACTCATCAATTGAGGCACGAATCAATGCAGCCACACTCATCGAGAGTATAGTCTCCGGGACACGCCCTCCAGAGCTGAGGATCATCGTCGGCAATGTGGAGGGACTATTCCAAGGCCTAGTGAAGATCTTGAGCCATCCACTCGCCCACCCAAAATCACTCAAAGTTGGTATCAAGGCCTTGTTCTCCTTGTGCCTAGTAAAGCAGAACCGGCACAAGGCCGTGTCGGCAGGCGCGGCCCAGGCCCTGATCGACCGGCTAGCTGAATTTGAGAAGTGTGACGTAGAGCGGGCCCTCGCCACAGTTGAATTGCTCTGCAGGGTCCCAGCAGGGTGCGCTGCGTTCGCCTCACACGCCCTCACGGTCCCAATCCTAGTGAAAATCATACTAAAGATATCAGACCGGGCCACCGAGTATGCTGCCGGGGCTCTGCTCGCACTGTGCTCGGCATCGGAACAGCTACAGAAGGAGGCTGTGTCAGCTGGTGTGGTCACGCAGCTGCTGCTCCTTGTACAGAGCGATTGCACCGACCGGGCCAAGCGTAAGGCCCAGCTGCTGCTCAAGCTCCTCCGTGACGCATGGCCTGATGATTCGATCACCAATTCCGACGGTTTCAGATGCACCGACGTCGTCCCGTTTTGATAATTCTTAATCTTTTTGTTAATTCAATGACACCCATTTTCATAAAATTCTACTATTTTATTACATACGAGAAAAAAAGAAGAAAAATTAGAGCTCCAAATCCATACATGAACACTTGTATGGATGAATGTAGGCATGTAAGTAAGTATGTATGTATGTATGTATGTATGTAGGTATTTTCTTTTCAAATGCAAGAGGAAATAGAAGCTGATCATGTTGATTATTGATTGCTTAAACATTGCTCGTTTTAACTTCCTTTCAAAGCATTTGTTTTTTCAAAAGCTGGTCTACTTTTGCAGCTCTTGAAAGGCAAGGAAAAGGGCATTTTCTCCATTGTGGGGTTTTAGTGGGGAGGTTATCATGATAAGTGGGCCACATCTTTGAACGGTACACATGGGTTTTTTCATCTTTGGCAAGTTACGCCCACGGATCGTTATCCAAACCGTTGGTCTGTATATTCTGAGAGTGGAGGAGCATACCTAAAAAGCCTCCCACATTGGGATCCCACTGACTAATGTTAAGACATTTTTCAGTTGAATGTGGGTCTTTTTCGGTATTTCTCTTCTTAACGGTCCATATGTGGGCCACAAATCAAAATGATAATATTGTTTGATGAAAAAATCCATCGACGGTTGGAGATAACAGATGAACGGTCTGGATTACCGAAATATGGGCTCCACTAGTCAGAAATGAGAACTAGTGGATACTGTGGAAAAATGTAGCAACGTTTTACACAATTCCTCCCTGGTGGGTTAGGTTTCCATGCATAAGACCATGGTTATCGTGATTTTTCAATGGTAGCGAGTCATCCACCATACATATTATTACAAAAATATGATTTTCAAATATTTATACATTTTTTTGTCGAAATTTAATTAGATTATAATTTATTTAGAATTATAAATTCAATATCATTATAATCTTTCTTTTTTAGGTCACGATAATGAAAAATAATTAATTTTTCCACCTCTAATATCAACACATGCACTCAATCAGGGTGGTCTAAATTCTCGGCCACATCATTGACTAAGCATGGCCTGAAAATTACATGGATCAAGTGATCATAACCATCCAATCGGTTATAATTGTCAGATCGTTACAATTTTCAAGTTATAGCTCAGTCACAAAGGCACATATCATCTGAACGGTCCAGATTTTTTTACATGATACCACTGAAATAAAAAGAAAATGACAATGAACAATAACCACACGCTAGTCCAGTTTCCTTTTTTCCTTTTATTTATTATTATTATTATTTTTTTTTTTTGTGGTATGCTGCAATTCACAGACATGTGAAAAGGATTGGTTTGTGGAATCATGCAGAGGGCGTGCAACTCAGTACATGTAGAAATAATAACATTTTAATAAAAGAAAAAGCTTAGAAAGGAAAGTAGAAAAAGATGAAAAGTAGAGAGGAAAGAAGGAAGAAAAGGAGATGTAGACATTGTTGTTGTTGCTGTTGTTGTGGTTGTGGGCCTGTGAGTGGTGGTAAGATCACATGGAAATGGAGTGTAACAATGGCATCACATGGGTTGGTCCTTGAAAACGGGCACAAGTGGTGGTCACATGAAAGCCACCTTTGTCTTTTCCTTCTTATTATTATCCCTCCCTTTCTATGATTTTCAGCACTATATATATATATATATATATATATATATATATATATATATATATATATATATATATATATATATATATATAGCTTGGTCATGTATAAGAAGTTATACCAACCGTATAATATACTTCTTTTTACACATAGTGAAACTCCCATAGTGAAGTTTCGTTGTGTGTGTTTGCTGTCCATTCGTGGTACCTAACCATGATGGGAAGTTGTGGTGGATTAAGTGGGCCAGATCGGTTATTGTTTGGTATAGTAATCGAATGGTGATAAGATTCATAGAGTGATGTTTTGACTGTAGATGTTTCTATCATATCATACCTACTTGTGGGGACATGTTAACTTGCCATGCAGCCTATCTTTCCCGGCAACATACCTAACTCGTTGAAATAGACCTTGAAAAATGCTGAGAAATAATGTTCCGGTGCCTTCTGAGCACTATAACTTGTAGTGCTCTAGTTGCATTGGGACCCATAACTAGTCCCATGTTTTTTAATCCAGAATGATCATTAGTTCCAACACACATTTTCTTGGGCTACCCTACAAACATCTCACTCATTCGAAAAATATAACCATTTGATCAATGCCCTTTAAATGGACAGTCAAGATCACTTACAAAAAACTAGGTCCACCAACAATTTTTGATATATCTATTTGTTACGATGAGTTATGGATTATTTATGATTATGAAGAACGCCCTGTGAGGCAATGGTAGTTATCCCATCTTGAGCTTGGAAAAAGGTCTGCTACAGAAAATAAGGCCAACATGGATAAATTGGATCTTCGATCCCATCAGTGTAAATTTTCCATTGTAGCCCATCAAATGTGTTAGGGACTCAGTGGACAGTTCACATCAATTGATTGGGCTGTCCAAGTGAATCGATGCAACTAAAAGCACTGAATCTTATAGTGCTCTCACGGCACTGAGAATATCTCAAAAGTATATATATTACAAATTATATTAATTTAAAATTTAAATATATATTTATATAGTGCATTTTTTATTTTTTTATTTTGCATAGGAATTGAGATTATTTCTCATGAAAAATGAAAAATACTGCAAGATTATAAAGTATTAGCAGTTTTGAAATCACACATTGTAATAACCTTTAGATTCTTTGACAATGTGGTTTTTACCCTGCATTATTTTTAACCATTCATTTGATATCCATTATTTGTATGATTAGGGTTGTTCATATTGGTGTATTTTTTAAGTTATTTGTTTATACTCATTTTCGACACACCGATGTGGACCAATAATTAGGTTTGATGTTAGTGAAATCGTACTCGAATGCCAAGATATCTTTTTCTGCCCTTCTTTCGGTGATACACATTTTGCCATCAATGCGGTGGTACAGAATCGTACATACACCTTTAGGGGAATGAAACGACGAACGACATGTGGCCCTAATTCGTGTGTCATGAAAATGAGATAGTGTATTAAGCATGTTTATAAAAGACCTATTGAGCCCATGAACTTATCACGGATTCAGATATGCTCGGAAAGGCTATCTCTCATCTTCTAAAACGAGAGATTTTTTTCTAGAGATGTTCGGAGCTCACACAGTGATTATAGAGATTTTGAATATTCGAAGACCAGATCAATATCTGAGCGAATTGGAACCAATGGATTGAGACATGATAATGATCTGGTGGATCCAATCCCACAATCTCAATGATATCCAAGGGCATGATAGGAGAAGAGTGGAGATGGCTTTGATTGAGCTAGATTTAGTTGCAACAGTAACTCAAAGGTTTGATCCACAGGATGTAAAAGTGAAGATCTAACCAATGGTTTTAGATTTACGAAAACTCCCATATGGGAAGACTACAGGCCGTAGTTGCAAAGGATCCTGCGCCATCAAGAAAATCCAACGAGGGTTTTGCTCCCTTCAAAAGCTATAAAAGAAAAACATGATAAAGAGCTCAAGGTCCTCGCCAAATACAACCATTCTTCTTTACATTTATCTTAACATAGCTTAGTTTAGCCCTAGTTTTAACATAGATTGGTATTGTCTAGCGCCATTGCTACAATACTATGGGAATAACATAACATCTACAACCTTCTATTGTTGAATCTCAGTCACCGAGTTCTTACCTAGAAGATTAATACTCTGGTCACATCCTAACCATCTGCTTGGACCGGTCTGTTCATATGGACAGATCAAATATTCATTTCTTTTATTTTCTTTAGTTATTTTTACTTCGTCTATTGTAATGAGCATCATCTACAAATTGCATTGCTTCAGCTTTCTTAATTTTATTTATCTGTTCATCTTGTTCTTTTGAAAAATACATTAACTATAATTATTGGTGAAAGAAAAATCCTAAATATAAGATAAAATGAATCCGTCAAGAATGACTAACTCTTATCCTTTCTCAAATTGCCTGATTGTTATTACAATCGGTGGTCGAGAGGGCGGCTAGATCTTTGGATTGGGTCTTAATTCAATCAAATATTGAGTCGAGTACAACTCTAGCATGCCCGCACTTTTTAACTAATTACATACGTGAGCCAGATACAGGCTCTTGTTCACATGCGTGGCCTCTTATGTGACTGAAATACACAAACACGATGTTGTATTGTAATCTGGGACACAACGTGGATGAAGCCAACTGCCTTATATGTGCCCCATTTAAGGAGCCGGAGCCACCACCATTTTGAAAATGATGGAAAATTACTAGGGCCATAGAGTGCCTTGGCCATAGGGTAGCTAGCTTGTCCTAAAGTCCTAAGCCCTAGCCTGGCCTAGGCCGTAATAGGCTAAAGAGACCTTGGCCCTAACCCTCATAAGCTTGAGTTGGGCTAAGGCTGATTTGAGCAGGGGCCAAGGCTGACCTTTTAAGTTAAAGATATATGTACAAATGGTTAGTGTATGTTTATAAATGATCATGTTTTTCCAAAGAATCAAAGTTACTTTATTGCACACCTGTGTCAAAAAAAATATTCATCAGCCAGGCATATGCCTCACCACCAATTCTCCACCATATGCATGAGTTTCAATAAGTGTATTGACCATTTAAAGTGGAGTCACAATTTTGCCAATTTATAAATGCTTTAGCATCATGCATCATGCTATTAGAATATCAAATTAAGTTCTTTGTATTACTATATGCACTAAATACACATATTCTTTAATCTATGTTACAATATCTATATACTTTATGGTATACATCTGGGAAATGGGCCCAGCGGGCTAAGCTATTCATCAATGGGAAACCCAATCCGGCTTAGATCTCAAGCCCTAACCCAGACCCAGGTCCAGTTTAGTGGCCCCAGCACTGGCCCTTCAGGGCTGGGTCACCAGGGCTGAGCCAGGCAGCTTGGCCCATTGCCACCTCTACTTGGCCAAACTTTACTAAATTATGACAACATATCCACGATGTTTCCAGCGTTCTTGCCATGGCAATCAAGACCGTCCAAGAAGTTAGATCACACTGAATGGAGCACAGTCCAAAATGACGTGGATTGGATGATCTTGACCATCCATTTCATACCTTGAATTTGGACGACTCATTTTCTTTGTAGCCATCTATTTGGTATCCACCGATTGTCTGATCAGGACTATTGGGTGCATGCCAGCCACGATTTGGACAATTTGGTTTCACTTTCATGCATAATGAACTAACAATGTAGCATAGCTCAATATCATACGCTAACATTCATGCACTGAGAAATTGTCCTCTTGGCAATTCAAATTCAATCGTCCAACTCAAGAATCCGCTGTAGATAACTGATGATTGATTGGATGACTGTATAATTCGATTGATGGTCATTTAATCATCAGAACCATTGAATAGTGTCCATTTTAATCATCCACTATGTTTTTAACATTTGCCACTTAGCAAATAATTCTAGTCCACTCAATTTAGTCATGAATCTCTTGATCAAGGGTCAAAATTGCATAAAGAGTGGTCACCATATCATGATTGATCCTGCCTGAAGATCAGACCTTCCAGTGGACCATAGATATTATTCCTCTTACTAGTTTATCTTTTTGTTTAATGGATAGAATTTATTAGGGTTTTTATAATGCTTAAGTTAGCTTAAAGTTAATTAAGGCATATAAAATGATTATATTAGCTTAATTAGAGTTTATTAAAACTTTGTTTAATGATTAATTTAGTTTAATCAGACATCCTTTGTAAATAAGCTGTGAAATGGCATCTTAGATATTGAATTAGCAGCTTCTTTTTTTTTTTGTTAGTCATGCAACCCACCCACACAGTCAGTCATGCAACGCACCCACTAGTGCTGTCAGCAACGTGGGTATTTCACCACTGATGGGTTTCAAAACCGTCACTCCTTGTTGAAACTCCACGGATTCTACCAACGAGTCAAGGCCTGAACCCTATTGGATTAGCAGCTTGATGAGCGATTGCACACGTGCAATAAATCTCATGTACATGCCACATGTGCCAATATAGTACATCAGGTGCAAGATCCAATGCATCCATCAGGTTGGTCTAACCTCGTACTTTTCTAAAAGTAAATATAGTATACTCAACATGTGGGCCTTATATTTGAGGCAGTTGGATGGATAGGAAGCTCATGCTGAGTTTTCTAGAGTACAGTTGTTTCGCAAACTACTCGGTGCAGATTAACTGAATTATTAGGTTAAGGTGTCAATGTAGTGGTGCTGTTCTAACAGATGGATTAGACCTCGGACCGGCATGCCATGCTGTCACACATTAGTGTTATTTTCAAATGACGAAAATTTTCTTGATTTTGTTAAAGTCTCCATTCGTTCATGAGAAGTGGATTGCGTCCTGCAGAGGCTCCGTGGAGCCCACCATGATGTATGGATTTCATCATTTTTTCAGACGATTTTAAGATAAGATCTAAAAAATGAGATGAATTCAAGGCTTAAGTTGACCACACCTAAAAGAAGCAGAGTTGATAATGATGCCCACTGCATCATGGGTGTGCTCTCCACTGACATGAGTTCAATTTTCCTCCCCATGCGATTTGTGGGTGATTCATTGGTGAGGAATAGTCTCAACTTAAGATGAGACAGAGACATCCTCACGTAATTAAATAATGCCCACTTCAGAAACCTTCTTAGGGCTCACATTAATGCTTATTTACCACCTAATCTGTTCATAAGGTCACACAAACTCAAATGAAGGAAATGCAAATTTCAGGTTGATCAAAAACTTCGCAGCCCTCAGGAAGTTTTTAACCATATGCATTTAATCCCTACTATGTGATCCACTTGAGCCCTAGATCGGCCAACATCCTAAAATGACCGGTAAAAATGGATATACGGAGTATATAAAACCCCATACATCATGGCCCACGCTTGGACTGATTCCGTTGAGATGGGACACAACGCAGTCCGCTTCCCCATTTTTGAGGAATCTATGTCAAAAGAAAATAAATTAGCTTGATTAGACATTTTATTTAATTTATTTATAATTTTACATAGCATTTCTCTAACACAGAATATAAGGTGAATATTATTTAATTAATTTAAGCCTTTTACATAAAAAAAAATTGAATTATTAAATATTAACTACAGTCATCAATTTCCACATCATAAATTCCAGGTAATTAAATAGGCTGAATGGGACCTAATTCCTTCCGACTTTATCATGGTTGGTGGAAATCACCAACCGACCCTGGGAATCTGGGACAGTTTATCCAACGGTCATAGTTCATTGCCTGTTTTTCCCATGGCTGTCTGCTCATGGATTCTTGTCACAACCAATCCGTTGGAGCTCTTATCTCATCGTGCCACGTATGTCAAATCTGCCCCAACCGATCAACGGATCAGATCTTTCTACGTTTGATTAGAAACCAAACCAATGATCAAAAGGTAGCCCACTGACCCAACGTTTGACCGGTCAACGGTCCAACCCCGTCTTTGCAACGATGATGGAGGCCGCACTTTCTTGCGAGCTGCGAAAGCGAAAGAGACCGAATGATGAAAGAGTTTTCTGACACGCTTGCGTATGCATCATTCCTCTTTACACGTGGCACTCATTTCCATTAATCTGAGCCGTTAAAATTGTGAGCCTAGCTGTAGATTTGAGATGGTAATAATTTAAATTCAAAGAAAAATCCTAGATATTGTATGATCGGCCATAAATGGATGGTTAAGATGGGAAAATCGAAGGTCCAATTTCGTTAGCTATTAGGTACATAATATAATCTTATTTCGTGAAAATGATCAATCTAGAGTGGGGTCCATGTTTTGGACGGTTTGGATTGAGTTTCATGATTGCCACGTTTACAGTAGCTCTGTGGACACGTAAGCCTTGTCTATCCATCTCTCCGCAGAAGGGCTGCGGAAGAAACAAGCGTGAAAGCTGGCAGAAGCGTTACCATCCATTTTGGAAAAATGCTGAGGTGGCACTTTCTGATTGCGTGGACGATAATGACGTGATCGGCTGCCTTCCGATCTCATCCGTCCGTAGTTTGACTTGAAGAACCAACCTTAGAAACCTGTTCTTAATTGTACTCCGCGTACTACTGAAGTTATTTCGTAGTCCGCTGCTTGGTTCGGTGATCTGAGCCGTTCATGCATGAATTAGGTCCTACGCTGATTCTTCTTATGATTGAATTATGAATTTCTACAATTGACTCTATCCATTCAATGTGAGGATTGATGAAATCATATAAAGATTAATTGCCTGTAATTAAATCCATTTTTTGAACGGTTAGGATTGGTTTTTGAGAGGTGTCCAACTTTCTCCACACCTTCAATTTTGGTCTCATGCCCTAAAATGAGCTAAAAAAAAACGTATGGACGGCGTGGATAAAACACATACAACCACGGTGGGCCCCACAGAGCTTACTCAGTACACTATGGGGTACTGTGTTGCTCAGTACGCAATCCGCTTCTCTATCAAACCAACCTGATATTTGGGATAAGGCATATAGATATTGCCTGGCGGATAAGTGGCTGTGATCTTTCACACATGCGAGGCATTGGCATGCGTGAAATTCAAGACCACCAACAGTGATGGGGGGCGAAGTCGGTGCATGTGGGGCCCATTGTTCATTAATCCATACCCTTTATCTAGTAGGGCCCACTATAGATGTTGGTTGGCCCATTAGTCCTACGTATCTGAAGATGCCACCTCTTTGATATGGTGGCCTACTTATGGATGGTCAATAGAAAAAGGTACAGCAACGTTTCATATTCAATGTAGAAAGGGCCAACATCGAACGGTTGCAGTCGTCCAATTTGGGATATTTTGGGGGGGCGCGAATTAGGTGTTACCTCGGGAACAGCTTAGTGGGTGTTACCCGTACCGTATGGCCCACATGGATGATATTTTGTATATCCTCTCCGTCCATCCGTTTATACAGCCAATTTTAGGATAAGGTTCCAAAAATTATGCAGATCCAAATCTCAAGTGGACCATACCACTGGAAACAGTGTGATTGAGTGCCCCACCATTAAAAACTCCAAAGAGCCCATGGTGAGGTTTTGGTAATGTTTATTTGCAATCCAAGCTCTTGATAATGTCAAGAAGGTCTTGATGAAGGGAAAATATAAATATGAGATTGATCCAAAACTTTTATGGCCCACAAGACGTTTTTAATGGTTATTAATCACTGTTTCTAGTGGTATGGTCCACCTGAGATTTGGATCTTCTTAAGGTTTCGGATCATATCCTAAAATGATATGAGAAAACAGATAGATGGCATAGATATATAAAACATACATCAAGATGGTCCCCACACGGTAGGGGTAACACCTACTAAGGTGTTACCAGGGTAACGTCTCATTCTCTCCCATTTTCGGGACACCCCCTCATCCACGGTAGAAGGCATCAGACCAACGGTTACTGTCAATGAAACGTGGCCCCCACACATGAGGAATATATCCCATGCATTAGCAATCTATGATGATCACATACATTCAAAACGTATTGCAGTTATCATACGTTCGAGCCGTGTGGGGCCCACCGTGATCTGTAAGTGCCATCGAAGCCGTCCATTATGGCTACATCCGAAATGAAACCTGATTCATAATTCAGATGTACCATACTAAAAGGGAATAATGGGAGACGGAAGCGGATTGCCTACTGACTAACTAAGTACGCTTGTGGGGTCCACCGTGACTTATGTATTTTATCCACTCCGTTCATCCATTTTACTAGATAATTTTAGGGCTTGAACCGAAAAACGAAGCATATCCAAAGGTCAAGTGGACCACGCCACAGGAAACAGTGTGAATTGAACAGCGACCGCTGAAAAATTCTTGGGGGCCACAGAAGTTTTGGATCAAGCTGATATTGGTGTTTTCCCTTCATTCATGTATGTGTGTTCTTATGAACAGGTTAGATGACAAATCAACATCACTGTGAGTCCTAGCAAGTTTTCAACGGTGGAAATCATTATTCCCATTGTTTACTGTGGTATGTTCCACTTAAGCTTTGGATATGCTTCAATTTTTTGCTAGATGATGATGATTATGTTAGAGCATGAGTTCAAAAATTAGGCAAATCCAAATTTTAGGTGGGACACACAACAATTGAACTCCCGCCATTAAAAACTTCCTAGAGCCCACTGTAATTTTTATTTGCCATCCAACCTGTTGCTTAGGTCACATAGACCGGGATGAAGGGAAAACACAAATATCAGCTTGATCCAAAACTTTTGTGACCCCACAGGAGTATTTAATGGTAGGAGTTCAATCACCACTGTTTCCTGTTTTGTGATCCACCTGAGATTTGGATCTGCCTCATTTTTCAGCTCATGCCCTAATATCAGCTGGAAAAATGGTCGGACGGCTTGGATAAAACATATATGTCACAGTGGGGCCCACAGAGCACTCACTACTGGCAGTGTCAGTATGCAATATGCGTCCCATTCCAACCACTCTTCATCAGGTGAAACCTACCTGGATGAAGGGACCAACCAAACCTCAGGCCATTTCAAATCTCCTGTAGGCCACACCACGTGGATATATCGTTTTTATGTGTGATTATATATTGCTCTTAGTGAGGTGCCCCACTTCAGTTTTGTATCATTCTTGGTATTTACGGTCAGAATGAGAATGGACACCACATTCATGGTTTGGATTCGGCATAAACATAATAGATGGGCCCCACATGGTTTGTATGTACGTGATCGTTCCCATGGTCTCCAGTGCTGCAAGTGGCTTGGGATGGACCTTTGCTTGATCTGCTCTCGACCCGGTTTGGGCCGAGCCTGGAAGCAGTCTGTTGGTGTGGGGTCACGTTTTCTGGCATGGAAACTAATGTGACCAGGCCTAGGCTTGTTACTGACCAAAGGCCCAATGGGCTCATTATCTAGGCCATTTTGGGCCTCGATTAGCATTTTTATAGACCTATCAAGCCCATATATCAATGTGGGCCGTTGATCAGGACCCAATAATCCCTAAGTCCATAAGTGGGCCTGAATAATGTTAGTCAATCCTTACACTTATATTTATGGGCCTGAAATTTAGGCTAAGGATTGGGTCTTATTACTATAAGATGGATCTTGGATTTGGGCTGCTATAACAGAAGTTATTATAATGGGCCTTGCAACAAGACCGGGCCTGCCAATGGTCCAAAAGGTGGGAGTGAGACGGTCCATTGTAGACTCAAGAGGAATGGAATGAATCTTGCATATATGTATCATAGAACACAGGTGGGCCACAATAGAGGGAGCAATGGAAGAGTGCAGTCACCATAGAAAAGATAAGATTGTGATCAGGGCCTATGGCTGTTATGCAACTTCACCTGCAAAGATCTCATATTAAGACTGATTCAAAAGTTAGGTGGGCCATAACACTTGATTTGGACGTTCTGACAAGGTTTTTCCTCGTTTTGGATCATGCTGATTTTTCGCCATCTTCATGGTGGGCACACTTAATTCATAGTTTTGATGTTACACACACCCCACTAGGCAGTTTTTTCAGTGTGATTTGATACACTGATAGAGTATGATACTTGATACACAGGTACTCAAATATTGTGGAACCCACTGTTGCCAAGTCACAGTCTGGAAATTAGATTGGTCAAACAGTCCTAACCTCTGATTAGCCAGCAGTTGCTTGTCGAAATATAATTATCCCTAATCTTTGAATAATTGTCCACCAATCCGATAGTTAGACAATCAAATAAGCATAAGGTTATTCATGATACATCTAAATGAGGCCCATGATTTGGACATTAGGGTTTGAATTACTTTGTATTCTACGTAATATTTTAAGTTTTTAATCACCATCTGTCACACTCTGCCATAGTATTAAATTGTGGAAATCTGACTTAATCTCAACAGTTTGGCGATTCGTGATTGCCAATGCAATTGCCAACTAGACAAGCTGGATCGATAATTAGGGATAAGCTCATCCTAAGGAATTTCCCTATTGATGTCTCCCTGTTTTGTGTCTGTTTGGGCCAACGAAACCAGCAATCACCTCGTTTAATTGCAATTGTGCATCTACCATTTACATGATCAAAAGCATTGTTTGAAAACTTTTGTATCTTGGCACATGGCTCAGATGGCTTTGGGTCATCTTTAAGTCATTTGGTAAGCCATCTTTTCATATTTTTGTTTGGCTCGAAATTCGGTCGTTGGTATATGTGTGTTGTGTCAAGTGTGTCAGAGCCTTTTACAGTTTGATTCGATCTGAATGTCTTTGAAATTGAAGTAGTTCGTTCATCTATTTAGCCACTTGTATACACAATTAAGCAATTTGTGAATGAGAGGATTTGTCATTCTAACGAGTTCTTTTTATCTTTCAATTGAAATGACTTTTCCTCTCCATGATAGCAAAGATAATCCGATGCGCATAACATGAGAGTAGAAGAAACTCAATTGCATTAATTAAAATGAAAATAAAAACTAATTACGAAAAGTATCTATTGATGATTCATTGTTTGTGGCATACATGGAAGGGCCTTAGATCTAAGTCTTTCTTGGTCCCATGACTTGGGCGTAGATGAAGAGAATTACACCACTGAAAAGAAAAGAAAAGATTTTCCTTACGATTCAGCCCTTAACGTAGATGGAAAGTAATTACACTACTCCTAATTTAGGTTAGTCTAACATAACAACATAGACGGATAAGGTTACACTACTAATATGCTAAAGCTAGTCCAGTGTAGTAGTATGGACGGGTTGTCTTTTGCTAAGCTAAGATAAAAGATAAAAGATAAGTATTGCTGTACTATTAATTTAATTTGATGTGTGTTGGGTTGACGAGGGCTTAAAGGTCTTTGATCTTTCTCTTATTTATAGTATTTTAGGACAATTGTATGGAGAGATTTTCGTAACCATTTCTCTTGCTTGCTGATGTGGAGATAACCATATGAACCTAAAGATAGTCATGGCCTAACATTGCACCAAATTTACAAGTAGACCATAAATTATTCATCCTAATGTCCAACCGCTTGTCCTAAGCTATTATTTTATCACACTTAATGAAGCATGTTTGATTCCATTTGTTTGTATACATGCACAAATATCAATGCTCCAATTGTGGTGCACACTTAATCGATCGAAATAGTATATAATAGTATATAAATATTTTAAAATAATATGTAAGAAATTCGATCATTAATTCAAACGAATGCTTTAGATAACTCTCTTATGCATCATTACTAGTATGCGATCATCTACAATATTCCTCTAACCGAACTCTGTAACTTAATCTTGATTTGGTAGCTTTCCCAACATACTTATAACTTGCTTAATCGATGGGCATGACCTTGTGAATGCACACCAAAATAGCATCATATCGTCACAATATTGCCACATAGTGTAGAGTAATAAGGACATAAGAGTCATCTTCAAGATACGCATACTCACAATATGACTATAGTAAAATTGATTAATCGCTTATAGGTAATTGGTCTCGCAACACATATGGTCTAGTTCACATATCGTGATTGATCAAGAGTTTATTATCTACGCAATTATCATGTGAGATCTACCCGACCAAATAACAATCCATCCCTACTGCAATACATAAGTTTACATAATTTGACTGTAAATGGAGTTGATTGTTCTGATTTGTGTGAGATCTCATCTTGATCATCTTATAAATTAGGCAGAGTACATCTCATATGTACATGCACCTCAATATGCACTAATTATGTTGTGCATACTTGCACAATAGTCGACACCGAGTGAGAGGTGCAATAAACCTTTAATTGATTAATATTAGCCATACCTCATTGTGAAGGCTAATATGAATATTTACATGTATATATTATCATGTAACAATTACATCCGTACATATAAACTCAAACATTGAAAAAACTTAATATAATTCAATGATTAAATATGTACACATGTCGATAATGGTCTGATGGGTTGGACAAAGTTTGACATTAAGAGCTTGCTTGGAACATAGGATTAGATGGTATTTAATTGCATTTGATGGGATATAAATTTCAACTGGCATTTGGAATCGATATGAATGATTATATTAATTCAAGTACTTGAAATTTCAGTCCCAGTAAGAGATATAATAGGATATATTGTGGTTTGAATTCCACTACATTTGTGGGCCCCATATTGATCTACGCATTTTATCCACATTGTTAATCCATATGCATCCTTTAAACGTGAACTCAAGTTGCATATGAATATAGGTGATCGACATTAGTTGTGAAATCTAGTCTGTTGATCACAATTCTAGTGTTTACCAAACTCTGGTTTCACTTAAAATAATTTTTTCCTAAATGAAGAATTCAGTCTCAAACATGGGATTTGATAGTCAAAATACCATAGTATTTCCAAAGATATAATCATTGTGTAATGAATGTGTTAATTTAATGTAGTGCAATTCAATACCACCTAATCCCCAGTACTAAAAAGCCCTCAAGGAATCATTTTGGCCTATTTATCATTGTACATGCTATAAAGCTATTTAACTACTTGAGAAATGTTGTCGAAACTATACTCTATTCCTTAGCCTCAAACTTGCACTTACGCTCAGTGCTCACATATTATAAATTGAAGGTGATTCCTTGCCACATTTTTATCTTTTTACAATTAAGTAGACTCGTTAAAATTACACTAATGGGGTTATAAACATGTTGACTTTGTTTACAGGTGAAATTTATTGTGATTAAATGGTGTGGTAATGGGTTGGGCTAAGGTTGGTAAGGTTAGCCCTAGTCCCCTCAATCCTAGTCCTAGACCAACCTTGGCACTACCCAAGATAAGAAGGCCTCGGCTTTGGTCCTAACCCTATAGGGCCAGGTAGTCCAATTTGAAAAAAATGTGACATGATCAAAGGTTTAAAATAGTCCAAAACTTAAAAACTTTTTGTAGTATTTCCTCTACAGCAATGAATCTCATCATATAAATGTTTTTAATAATAGATAGAAACATTATTTGGATCCAAATTTACATTTAAACTACATAGGTATGTTGAACGAGATTAATCATAGGTGTCCTCACATCATCCATTACTTTATATAGTGACCCACTCGATAATAAGACTGATCTAATGGTTTGGGATGGACTATTTATCGTTGGGTTGAGCAATTCATCAATGGCTTTTGCTTAAGCCAACTTAGACATAGGGCCTTAGATCTCAAGCCTGAGCATGATCCCCATGCCAATTTTGAAAGGTCCCTAGCCCGGTGGATGTCGATTCTGGTTGGTTCGACCAAAGGTCTAATCGTCGTAAACGTGTAAGTTTTTAGAAAGTGCGAGTTTTTGTTTTCTAATATTGTATGGAAGTATATAAGTATCTTCCTAATTATGATTAAAGTTAAGATTTTGAAGCGTAGCATGGATATTTTAGGATTTTGAGGAAAAACTAGGGTTTCTACTATAAGTTGTTCCATCTCTTATAACTTTCTTCTAATTATAGTGGATTAATTGTCGCTTTGTGCCATGGGTTTTTCCTACAAGGGTTTTCCACATTGTGGACCCTCGCCGATTTTCCCGCGCTCCCACACGACGTCGTTCTCCCTTTCCTTTCGGAAGAAGAAGAAGAAGAAGAGGTGCGTGAGTGCGAAATCGCCGTTTGTGCCACTGGCTTGCCTCGTTCTCGAGGGCTTTGTTTGGTTGTCGTATTGAGCTGGATGTGTTTAA
>PVNU02002355.1:0-110562 GCA_003013855.2 Liriodendron chinense
TCCGAAGGTGTTCAAACCTTGTGGCATCTAACGGCTTTGTAAGAATGTCGGCCAATTGCCGCTCGGTTTGGATGTATTAAGATTGACCACTTTTTCTTCAACTAATTCTCTTATAAAATGGTGCCGGATGTCGATATGCTTGGTTCGAAAATGTTGAATAGGATTTTTTGAAATACTAATGGCGCTTATGTTGTCACAAAAGAGCGTCATTTCGTCCTGATTAATACCATAATCCTTCAACATCTGCTTCATCCAAAGTAGTTGAGCGCAGCAACTACCGGCAGCAATATATTCAGCTTCAGCAGTGGACAATGAGATGGAGTTTTGCTTTTTGCTATGCCAAGCAACTAAGCAGTTTCCGATGTAAAAACAGCCACCGCTTGTGGATTTTCGATCATCCATATTTTCGGCCCAATCGGCATCGGAGTACCCCGCAATGATGGATGAGGTGTCAAAGGGGTACCACAAGCCATATTCAGTTGTGCAGGCCACATATCTGATCACTCTTTTTACAGCAATGAGATGTGATTCCCTAGGATTGGCTTGAAATCTAGCACATGCCCTACGCTAAAAGCAATATCGGGTCTACTTGCTGTGAGGTAGAGAAGACTCCCAATCATACTTCTATATAAATGTTGGTCAACACTTTTGCCTGACAAGTCTTTGGAAAGTTTAATGGTAGTGGCCATAGGCGTGGTGTGTGATCGACCCGAGTCTAGCCCAAACCTCTTGACTAAATCTTTTGCATACTTAGTTTGGTTGATGAAGATTCCATTTTTCAGTTGTTTAACTTGCAATCTTAGGAAAAAATTCAGTTCGCCTACCAAACTCATCTCAAATTCAGATTTCATTAATTCAGCAAATAAGCAAAAAATTCTTCACAGTTTGAGCCAAATACAATATCATCCACATAAATCTGAGCAATGAGAAATGAATCAGTCGTCCTTTTAACAAATAGGGTTTTGTCAACACTCCCCCTAACAAACTTGTGAGCAATTAGAAATTGAGTAAGACGTTCATACAATGCTCGGGGGGCTTGTTTTAACCCATAGAGAGCCTTTTTCAATCGGTAGACTCTTTGAGGATAACTAGGGTCCACAAACCCTTTAGGTTATTCAACATAAACTTCCTCATCAAGTATACCATTTACAAAGGTACTCTTCACGTCCATTTGAAATAATTTGAATTTGAGTGCACATGCTATGGACATGAGAATTCGGATGGATTCTAGTCTAGCAACCGGGGCAAAAGTTTCATCAAAATCAATTCCCTCGATTTGAGAGTACCCTTGAGCTACAAGACGTGCTTTATTTCGAATCACATTGCCAGATTCAATCTGTTTTGTTCTTGAAGATCCATTCAGTTCCAATGACATTCTTCTCATATAGTCTTTCAACCAGAAACCAAACTTCATTTCTGGTGAACTGTTGAAGTTCCTCTTGCATGCAAGTATCCAAAACTCATCATTGAGAGCCTCATTTATATTTTTTGGTTCAATTTGTGAGGTGAAGCACACATGACTATTGATGGCCTCAAGTTATCTCCTAGTCTTGACTCCAACATCTGGATCTCCAATGATTTGATTGAGGGGATGATCCTTGAAAACATGTGGAACATTTCCAGAAGCTATTGAGGGCATTGGGAGTGGGAGATTTTTCAAACAGGTTTATCTATGTGGCATGGTTTTCTCCCACTTCATCATCATCAAGTCTGGTATCTTCTTTGGATTGGTCATCAATGATAAACATTTATGGATTCTTGAGTTGTTTTAGTTATTGTGTTATAAACTCTATAGGCACGACTATCAGAAGCATATCCTAGAAATATTCCCTCATCGCTCTTAGAGTCAAATTTTCCTAGATTTTCTCGATCACGAAGGATGTGGCATTTGCTACCAAAGACCCTAAAGTACTTGATGTTTGGGAACTTCCATTCTTCCACGCTCATATGGGTTTTATCTAGGCCAGCTCTCAAATAAACTCGATTAATGATGTGACAAGCTGTATTCACTGCTTCGGCCCCACAAGATTTTTTGCTATGTTTCTGCTGTTCATCATAACTGTGGCCATGTCCAAGTAGAACTCTGTTTTTCCTCTTTGCTACTCCATTCTGTTGAGGAGTTTTTGGGGCTGAGAACTCATGTTTGATGCCTAGATTTTCGCAGAATAGTTCAAATCGCCCGTCCTCGAATTCCCCCCATGAATCACTCCTAATACGTTTCACTGTACATTCCTTCTCATTGTGGAGTCGTTTCATGAGTTTCTCAAATTTCTCCAAATGTATTAGACTTTTCTTTCAAAAATACAACCCAAGTGTAGAGGGAATAGTCGTCAACGATAACAAAGAAGTACCTCTTACCACCTTGACTCATTACTCTTGTGGGACCTACGAGATCCACGTGGAGTAGATCAAGGGGGTTTTGATTGTAGCAATGATGGATGTCTTCTTATGTGCAACTTTAATTTGTTTACCTTTCAAGCACTCTGCACATACTTCTTTTGGTTTCTTCCCAATCTTAGGTAATCCTCTAACTAATTTCTTTCCACTCAACCTAGCAAGGTTCCTATAATGGACATGACCAAGCCGTTGATGCCATAACTCAGTTTCATCATTAATGGCCATATGGCATACGGCAGATGGTCCCTCATCACCCTTGTTTTCAATAACATAGCAGTTATCTCCAGTGCGAAGCCCTTTAGTATCAATTTTCCAGTTTGGTCCATAATTTCGCACATATCTTTGGAGAATTTTACGGAATGCTGTTCATCACATATTTGAGAGATGCTTAATAGATTATGTTTCAAACCGTCAACACATAGTACATCCTTAATTTTTGGCAATCCTAGCCCGTAATGGTTCCCTTTCCAACAATTTTGGCAACGCTCTCATCTCCAAAGGTAACAGACCCACCATCAAACTCAGCATAATCACAAAACTGAGTCCTGTCACCTGTCATGTGTCGGGAGCATCCACTATCAAGATACCACCTAGTGTTTCTTCCGGCTCTAAGGGCTGTATGGATAACTAAGCATTTGTTCTTTACTACCCATTTAGATACTACCCTTTTTGGAGAACCAGGCTTCTTGGTTGATTCTAGAGATGTCATCGTTTGAGCATGAGGTATTGAGTTTTTTCCTTTACTTGATTTCTCTTGCATCAGCTCCATGGGCCTTTTGTTTAACTGTTTTACCATTTCAAAGGAGCTCTTCCATTCTTTTGTCTTTCTTAGGTGGAGTGGGATAATTTCTCCTCATATTTTCATTTTTGTATGGTGTTTGTTTTGGAGGACTCCACATATGATTCATCATTTTTCCGGTAGGTACAAATTTACCTTTCAAGTTCCGAACCAGATTCTTATAGATCAAGCATTCAAACTTCAAATGTCCAACATCTCCGCATGCATGGCATATTGGTGAATTCTTCTTATTGCTTCCTGATGCATTCTTAATCTTTTCAGGTTCTGGGTTACTAACCTTAGTTTGCTCACCATAGCCTAGCCCTCTTGTATTCCTACAAGGCTTACCTGATTTAAGGATATCGTCTAGTTTTTCTCTACTCTGAGCAAATCTTTCATTTAGTTGACGTTCTTGATTAAGCTGCAAGATTAGACATTGATTTGTAGATTTTGCCTTTTTCAGCTCATCTTCTAGGGTATTAATTTTGTCTTGAGCTGCTTTGTTTTTCCTTTCCGAGTCACAGATCTGAAAGTGAAATCTGTTGTTTTCTCCTTTCACTTCTTGCATTTCATCAGCCAATTTGTTGTTGTCAATATTAGCTTGGCTCAACTTCTTGGTAAGAAGGATGCTTTCACGAAATAACTCATCATAGGCAACTTGCAACCCTTCATTATCATCCTCGTCATCATTGGAGGATGTCACATTATTTTCTGACGACTCATTATCATCCTTGTCTCTTATGCCTTATATGTCTGGGACAATCTCCGAGATAGAGGCCATCAAAATTTTAACTGATCCTCTCCCATCACTTTGATATTCATCTGATTCTGAATCTGAACTCTCGAGGTTGTCCCATGTGGCTACCATTGCTTTCTTTTTTAATTTTTCTTTGGCAGGAGCTTGGCAGTCAGAGGCAATATGACCATAGCGTCCACAGTTGTAGTACTTAGGATCTTTTGGCTTGTTGTAGGATTTTCCTGTATAGCGTTTTTTGTCAAAAGATTTACTATTTTTGTCAACCCTCTTTCCTTTGTTTTTGAAGAATTTTCTACATTTCTTGGCCATAAGAGCCATTTCATTCATATCCATTTCTTCATCACTATCAACTACAGATTCTTGTGTAGTGTGTGAAGTTTTCAGCACTGTGTTTTTACTTTTTGGAGATTTCTTGAAATGAAGTTCATGGGTCTGTAGAGATCCTAGTAAGTCTTCTATTTTCATAGTATCAATATCTCTACATTCCTCAATAGTTATGACCTTGGAGGAGAATCATTCGGGTAAGCATCTTAGAATTTTCCTACAAATGCGCGGATCCGATATCCTCTCCCCCAATTCCCACATAGCATCGGTGACATCGCTCAGCCGGGTGTAAAAGTCCATGAAGTTCTCATTTCCTTCCATTTTCATATTCTCAAATTGAGTAGTCAAGAGCTGAAGTTTCGACCTCTTGACTGTACTAGTCCCTTCATGATTAGTTTCAAAGATGTCTCATGCTTCCTTAGCAGTTGTGTAGTTACAAATTCTTTTGAACTCATCTGCTGAAACGGCACAAAAGATAGCATTGAGTGCCTTTGCATTACTAATGTATCTCAGTTGTTCAAGATCAGTCCATAAATTATCAGGTTTGACTGTGGTGGTGGTGACCCCATCTGTGATTGTGCTCAAGAGGGGTATTTCATATTTGATTTCCACAGACCTCCATGTTGCATGATCCAATGATTGCAAGAAGACTCTCATTCTTGCTTTCCAATATGCATAGTTTGATCCATCAAAATACGGAGGTTTGGAAACCATACTAGAATCCCCTTTTGACATGATTTTAAGCTTCTAGAAACGGATCACACTCCGGGCTGTTACGCCTTTAAGGAGGAACCCTCTCTGATACCAATTGAAAATGCGGTATAAGTTTAATTACAGCTTTTGTAGAAGCAAGAAACAGGTTTCTTTGTCCTAGAGGGGGGGTGAATAGGACACTTTTTAAAATTACCAAATTAAACACTTGCAAACATGCGAAGTATTCTTAGAGAACTTACTTCAAACACAAGATATGCAGAATTATTAATCAATAAAAACGCAAGTGAAGGAAGTAAAGCAGTTCAACCACTCATCACACAACAAGAGATTTTTATAGTGGTTCGGTTATGTACCTACTCCACTACCGGCTGATCCACTCACTCCTTGAGTGGCTGGATTTCACTATCTCTATGGTTTTAAATAAGGTTAACCATAAGCCTTAACAGCCTACAAAAGGACTTAAACCTCAACACATGGATTCATCCTTCCATAGGACTAATCCATGGACCACTTTGTCCTACACAAGGGCTTGTCCTACTCAAGGACTTGTCCTACGCAAGGACTCTACCGAGTTTGGGTCTTCAAACTCTGAAACCCAAATCTCAACTTTGAGGAGGTTTCTTGGACTCGAAAGACTAAATATACTTAGCTGATTGAGCCCCTTGATGATGCCTTTGTTGAAGAAGCTTCGGCTTGCACGGAAGATACCTTCTTCAGCTCCCACGATCAGCAACCTTGCTACGGATGACTTCTTGTAGATTCCAAGGTGAGGGATTAGGGTTTGGTGGAGGCTATATTGGGATATGGCTTTTATATGAGGAGTAGCTTCTACCTAAACCACCATTAATGGCATTGATGACAAGGTTATAACTTTGAGAGGTAGGTCAAGATGCCATTAAAGAGGGGTTGAGTTCATGGTTCAATGCAAGCTTTGAATGCTCTTCAATGTTGGTCAAATCAACATGGATTGAAGTACGAACTCAACAAATCAAAGGGAATGAGAGAAAATGGATCTCAAGGAGAAGCACAAACAAACCCTAGATGATGCTCAAGGTGATCCTCTCAAGATCCAACCGAGTTCCATATATAGATATGACTTTCAACGGTTAGAAAACGGTCACCTCGATAGGATCCGATCGATCGGACATAAGTATCAGCGCATTTTGAATTTTTGCTGAAAAACAGGTTCTTCGATTGATCGGACTTGGTTCCGATTGATTGGAGGACCCTGTCCGATTGATCGGACAGATGGTCCGATTGATCGTAATTTCTTCCAGAGAGTTTATGTGATTTTTTGGATTTTCGTCCGATGGATCGGATGTCCTTCCGATTGATCGGAGCACCCTGTCCGATTGATTGTAATTTCTTCCAGAGAGTTTATGTGATTTTCTGGATTTTCGTCCGATGGATCGGATCATTCTCCGATTGATCGGAGCACCCTGTCCGATTGATCGGACAGTCCTCCAAGTGATCGAAAAAACGTCCAGATAGATTTTCAAAGTTGTTGGACAAATCTTCGATTGATCGGACATAACTTCCGATTGATCGGACACCTATCGGACACAGTTCCGATGGATCGGACACCTATCGGAGACAGCAGATATACTATTTTTCATGTTTTAAGCAACAACTGCCATAATGGACACTTCCATAGATGATCTTTATGGAAGGTGGACTATAGATGGGGCTAAGGATGCAACTAGGAAGGATTGGGCCATCTATAGAGGGGTTTTGGGATCAAAGGTTTGGATGAGGAGGCTTGAAGCTTGACTGGATAAGCGATCTTCTTGAGTAGCTTCTGTCTTCAGCCGCAAGCAGACTTGATGACACACTAACCATGGTAATTGACAAATCTTTGCATTAACATTCTGTAATTCCCTAGAAGTTTGGGGTTAAAATAGGGTTTGATAGCTAGGATTCCATATCAACACATGGCGCAATTTGGACGGCTAAATTGGACGGTAAAATAGTGAATTTGAGCTCTTCGAGAGGCACAAAGGACTTTCCACAAACTCCACATGCTTACTAATTGAGACAGGGCACTTCCGCATTTGTTGGAGACCTCCTATCAAGGCAGGAGGTGTGAAAGTGGCGGGCGACACCTCCTGCTTTACCGGGTGGCCACAAATGTGTGAGAGCTCTGATTTCCTTATAGTTCGTTTATTAGGGTTGTTGCAGACATCTGGTGGGCCTATGGGCTTTGGGTTTGGACTTGTTTTGGGTTGGCTTATGACCTGGTTTACTTAGGTGAATTAATTGGGTTTCAACCCAACGAGTCAACTCAGCACGACTTAATGTGTTGACTCTAAGAGTTGGTTTTTGGGATTCTTAGGGCTTAAGTTTCTTGGGCTTAGAACCTTGGATTAGAGTTATGAATATGGTTTAAGGTTTGGACTAACTTCTCAGGTTTGGATCATGGGTTGGATTTGTGGTTTAATCATTTATCGAGACAGTCTAATTCAATCAGCTTGTCGACCTAGGGCGGGTGCCTATAGTGTTGGAGAGCCTTCAAACATTGTGCGCATTTTGGGTGCTCATACCGGTCGTGCGACCGGTTTGGCTGCGTGGCCCAGATGCACAAAGGCTCTGGACAGTTTTTTGTGTGCCCAGACCGGCTGACCGACTAGTCTGCAGAGGGCTCCGACCAGTCAGGCAACCGGTCGGCTGCGAGGCAGCGTGAACGGGTCTGTTGGAGTTTTTCCTTGGACTGTTTCTGTGCAAGGTGCGCCCGGTCGAGTGACCGATCGACTATGTACGCGGTTTCTTGCGCAATATGCTGTAGTGCGTAAGATGTTTCTATTTTCAAGATTCTTGCTATATATATGGCAGGTATCCGGACTTAGATGGTATCCTAAGGTGTCCAAGGTTTCCTAATTGCATTAGGAAGAGGGGAGCGGTGTTTGTGAGAGAGAGAACTTGGGTTTTCTCTGTTTTCCTTGCTTGTGGGCTGTCAATCTCTATAATCTTCTGTTAATCATAGTGGTTCGCTTTGTGCCGTGGTTTTTTACCCATTGAGGGGTTTTTCCATGTAAATTCGGATTCTCTTGTGGTGAATGCCTGTGTGTGGCTTGATTTCATAGTGTTTCTCATTTGATCTCGCATTACTCTGCGCGTTCGACTTCCGCTTCGGCTGCTGGTTTTCCCAACATATAGTACCATGTCACACCTCATTTCCCTCCACCAATCACCACTCTTCAAATCACTCTTTACCCCTCAAAGTCCCAACATTTGCCAAAATATTATCCAAGGGGCTATAAATACCCTCATCCTCTTCTCATTTTAAGACGACCAACACACAAAGAGGGTGGGAGTAAGAGTGAAAAATAACGAGTGAGTGAGAGTAAGAGGGTGGGCTCGAGCTTTCAAGCCCTCACCTATTCCAACCCTCTCTCCAGCCATCTCCTAGCCTCATAGCCTTTTAGAGCCAACTCTTTTGAACCCAGGCCCTCCTGAGCTACAAGTTACAAGTTACAAGTCATAGTGCCCACACATTATCTTAACCACTTATAGCTGTAAACCAAGAATCTGGTCATCATTGTTTACGTCCATACTTTATTCATCGCATCACTTCCCTTCTTAACCTCCTACTTTTTTAGGCTTTCATTTGGCGTATGTTCTATGACTTGCCGAAATTTTAAATCCTATAAAATCAGAAACTGTGGTCACCTAGGCCTTCTATATGTCATTCTAGCATTATCACATCTCTTCTTAGCCCATTTTCTTATGTAGGCTCTCTCTGGACGTATGCTCTATAGCTTGTCGGAATCCCAAATCCTATCACATCAGAAATTTGAGTTTGCCTAGTCATTTTTTTTTTAATTTTCTTATCTAGCATAGAATCATCATATCCCTTAAAATCAACTAACCACACGAAGTAGAGACTACACACAAAGTAAAGACTAGAGAGGATGCCTAACACCTTCCCTTTTTATAACTGAGGTCTCTTACTGGGAATCCTAGGTTGCAGATCAAGAGTTATTTTAAAGTAAAAGAGTCTCTAAATTCTCTACCTGTCATAGATTTTGTAGGGTCTAGTTGACTGTAGGATTTTGACCTAATTGGCTAGTGACGACTCTAAGTCAACTACATCACCAGTACAAGTCAGCCCACACACCTAAAAGCAAGACAAAAATGCGTGGGTGCTATTTTCAGTGTTCACAAAATGACAACTCCGCTGGGGATTTGTTAGCTCACACTAGTTGAGACCCGACTCGAAAGAGTGTGGTTATCCAATTTCAGGAGATAATTTGCATACATTGTATTCATATTTTTCATTAAAAAAACTACAAAAAAGGCAAACATCAATCTTTGGCTTGTACTTATTTAAGACTTCCACTTTCATTTCCCCTGTGCCTACCCAATCCAAAGTCATCATGACGAACTAGGAAGAAGAGGCCATTATGCCTAAAAGACACTCCTATATCACCTGAGCTTGCAGCGGGTAATAATGCAACCACCCCATCTATGGTCGATGTGGCCCAAAATCTTAAGGTGTTGTAGGACCTTTTTGCTTAATATTTTCAAGGAGGGCCTACCCAAAATTATGTTGGCATTATTGCTTAGCACCCTAGTCATCTCAATTTCCCAGCACCCTCTAGTATTCAATCTCCTCCCATCTTTAAATTAGTCGTCAACTTCCTTCCAATGGCTACACAAAATAAGCAGCATCCTCCCCATAATGGGAGTCACTTTCAAAGCTAGTTTTCCACAGTCAGGAATCCTTTCCAACAGCCTCTCACTAATGAGAGCCGCTAACAAATACAATCTCTCGCAACTAGAAATTCCAACTAATTTCAACATCCTCTCTATAGTAGGAGATCCAATCAAGTCCAAGGGGTAAAATCTTTCTCATTCGGTCCCCCCGAAATCGAAGAATTCTAATAGTAATTGTGAGAGATGGAGAGGAAGCTATAAAAGCGGTAGGGGGTAGATCTTTCATCCACTAAGTTTGAGGGTCTTTATCCCTTAATGCGAAGGTACCTCAAGACTTTGCGGTACCAAAATTTAAAAGATATGATGGTACATAGTGTCTTATAGACCACTTAAGAGCATTTTGTGGGGAGCCTAATGGCATGGTAGGCAATAGAGGAGCATTGATCCGTCTGTTTTCAAAAGTCCTTGAAATTTGATGTATTAGATTGGTACACATCATTGGACTACCATTGAATTAGAACTTGAAAATAACTTTTCCAAGCATTCTTCGATTGTTTCATGTACAATTTTAATGTAGTGCTAAAAAATGCAAATTTTATTACCTTAAGGTAGAGGAATGATGAGTCATTATCAATTTGCGATGGACAATGGCGAGCCATAACCACTGGAATGAAGACACCCATCGACGATGAGAAAATCTCCATGATCATCCACTCGGCAAACTCGAGTATCACTGAATACCTTGTTTTATATATGTATGCCAAATTTACCCAACTCATCCGCGCCGAGGAACAAATCAAAGCCAGAATAAGTGTTGGGATGATCTCCCCTTAGTAGCCTTATTGGGCCTCCCCGGTACAATGGATAGTTGAAAGAAGGCCTACCAAATATGAGAATGGTAACGAAAGTATTCTTGTCTCCATCCAACGAGAGAAGATAATCTTGTCGCCTCTACCCAAGGTACACCATTCGCCTTTCAACAAGGACAACAACAGTAGCTAGTATGGAACCGATAATACCCCAATCAAGCTTGATAAATAGGGATGGCCTCGAGAGCCCAAGTGGTTCACATCAATAAATCGAACTTTTAGTAAAATGCTAACCGTGCTAGTCCAAGGGCAACTTCTTATCTTGTTACCGCCAAGGCCCTACCAATCCCTTTACCGCCAATATTTAGTAATAAAAATGAGTATTGTGCCTATGATCAGGCCAGAGGTCACATAGTGGATCATTGTTTCACTTTGAAAAATGCGGTCCAATACTTGATGAGTGGATAAGGTTGATTTTTTGCATAAATTGTTCCTCATGGTGGGGCCAATATACTGAGGGGGTTGGATCCCCATGCACTTAATAAGTTAGAAGTTATATATTTGGTTAACCATAACTAGTTGAACTTAAGACCTTCTCTCTCTCTCTCTCTCTCTCTCTCTCTCTCTCTCTCTCTCTCTCTACACACACACATACGCATGTTCTCGCATTTACGTTGGGATTTGCAAACTTTAAATCTAACATATGAGTTAGGTTTTTAGATTGTTTTAGAGCTCCATGTTAAACTAGAATATACTGGATATGTTACTTTCCAATGACTATGGCAGGAGTACACATTGCGTTCATATAATTTAGAAGAACAAAATTTTCCTTCTTTTATATGTCTTGACTGTTATGGGTTAATCTAGGATGACTCCAAAACTACACGGCTGAAGGCGATACACGAGCACATACTGACATTCTCTATTTTCTCGTCGCGCCCAACCACTAAAAGCGCTCGGCTGAAAGTATTCGTCGATATTGGCGAATTACCCCGATGCCCTCGGACCCGATGAGTAGCTCGGTTATTTATTAGACTCGAGCATCGTATGGTCAGCTCTCTATGGTTCCCGAGCGATCGTTACCGAGCGTTCGCGTTCGTCATAACATCACATTCGACTGCGTGCTGTCTCCCAAACACTCCTCTCCGAATACTCGAGACTCGGGTAATGTATTCCGCAAGTCACATGATTTGACTTGCTAAAGTTACTATACGAGGTATCCGCACTATATGGAAAATCTCGCCCATCTCCCCAAGGCAATCACGTATCTAGCCAAGATCATGACCCATCCTGCGTAGGAGATCAAATCCCAGCAGAATCAGATTCCTAGTCAAATACGACAAGGAAATACACTATAAGAAGTCCTCTATGTTACGAACAAAGGTAATATATGAAAATAGATACACCCATTCAGGGATTCTTTCCACCGTCACTAACTTAAGCATCGGAGGGCCATCAGCCAGCACCCCCGGCGGCCGTCCTAACCCTTGATGGCGTTTGCAGGGCTTATAGATCCAATCCTTTCATCTTCAATCATCAATCAGACGATTGATATTCAAGTTGGTCCCTGATCGACATCTGGTGACGTGATTTAGCGTCAACATTAACCAAGAAAGAAGATAATAACTTCTCGTCAACTTTACTGTTAGTAAAACAAAAGAAAGTTTGCATGCTTGCATCAAATCATAAACACATCTAGAAATAACTATGTGAATTAAAGGTAAATTATTGGAGGCAATTTATATTGACTAGACATTTTCAGTTATTTGAAAAGTAGAATGTGCCAGAACAAACTACTTACCTTTTCCTCTCTCCTCAATAAGGAGTAAAACCTTTTTTCAAAAATTCAAATGGTAGAAAAATAGTGTCTTTGATTTTACATTTCAAACGATAAAAGTGGAGGAAAAATAGTTTCCTTTCGGGGATTAGAACCCACGCATTTTAAAATGCAAAAGGAAAGTACTTTAAAATGTAAAGAGGACTTTTCTTTAACAAAATAAATAAGTGCAGATGGTTTTATTCCCTTGGTGTTGATGTCAATTCACCATAATCTCATGCCAGAGTTTTTCTTTTCCTTGCATTTTTCTAGTTTACCCTCAATCCAAGTGAGCATTTAAATCATAAAAATCTTTGAAAAGAGCTATCCTATTATGCTGCAGTTATTATTCACAGGCTGGACAGGCGTCCCAGAAACCTATTCTCCTAGCCAATGGCCTAGCAAATGCAATTGAGAAAAGAAGGCAATGGTTGTTGGGAAATTTACTTCCTTGATAACAAAGATCTGCAACCATATTTACAAAAAAAATGAGAAAAAGATCCCTTTATTTTATTACTTGTAACTAAAGCAGATGTTGTATTTAGCCCATGACGAGCGGTAGTAGCGGCTGGGTTGAAATTAGTTGCTTGTTTCATTTCTGATACTTATAAAATAACTGGTGCATCCAAGTTTGTTTGGTGGATTGTCCACACTAATTTCTTAGATAATTTTTTTTATGCCAATGATTTCCTTTCTTCTCCTTTAATATAAACTTTGGGATTTTTATCTGCAAATTTTTTTGAGGAATTTAGATTTTACCAAACAATGCCTTGGGGAATTTAAATTCTAGGTAGTGATTTTCAATGGGAGAAATTACAAAAATCCCTTCATTTACTTTTGTTTATTTGAAAAGTGATGAAGTTGAGAAATGAAGGGTTCACATGGTATATTTATGACATCCAACTTGCCCAACATATGCACCCCGCTATGTTAACCACATAAACAAAAAATTTGACAGATCTTTTGATTTTTTGGGAGGTGTATATTACTTTTTATGGTGTGGTCCACCTTATGCTTGGATCCTTTTTTGTTTAACTAATCATTATGGCAAGGTGCATCTTTTGAATGCATTGGATATCATATACACATCATTTGAACCCCATAATTCTATTCTTTATCATTTTTAAAGAAAAAGTTAACCATTTTGTTATTTTCTCTTCTTAATAAGCACTGCCTAAGAATTTAGACTAGTAGAGGCATTATTTAGTAAAATATAAATCTCTGAGGAATTTGTGGTAAAAATTCCTAAATTTATTTCCTTTTACTATCAGTTAAAATATCATTAGGCATGAACTTTAGAATACAAAGATATAATTATTCAAATGTAGAAAACTCTTAGAACCTTTTTGGATTTAAGAATTGTGTTGTATTCTATTATAAACGTATAATTATGACAATTTTAGAAGGTTGTCAGTGTATTAAGAAGTTGGTGGTATATGGTTGCATGAGTTTAACTTAATATGATGTTTAAATTTAGAATACCATCTGTTATGTCACACCCTGAAAATGAGCATTGGAGTACGAAGACTTTGATCCCGAGATCCCAGGTGTGAACTTGGCAAGAATGCACATGGGTGAGTTCTCACATACCCGCGTAGTCTTGTTAACATTTACTCATGATCAATAATTAGAGTAGCTTTAAATCAGCGGCATCAAAAGTTAAGTAGAGATAATTAAACTTAGAAATATATTGCTAATATTTAAAATGTACAACTCCAAAAGTGGTGTCAGCCTAGATGGGGGTTATACAAACCACAATATATATTCAACATATACAAGATATACAACTACAAAAAAGAGAGGAATTTAGAGTTCTTTTGAGGTGCCCAAAGCACACCACCATCCGGTCCTACTCCTGAGTCATCTACATATGTCAAGTGGAAAGCATTAGACATTAACCTAGTGAAGAAATATCCCCAAGATTTTACACGGGTATTTTAGCTATAAATAAGTTCACTACAACTACATATTCATAAGTGTAGTATTCTTATACTTGTTATCTTTCACTAAAATATTAACACATTATCAATTCCATCAATCATAGGCAATAATAACATAATAAAACAACCAGTTTTCTAAACTAGTTGATTAAATGCATGCTTGTCATGATAGATAATGCATGTCCTGAGAAAAGAACAAAGGGTCATTCTAACAATACTCTGTCCTTTAACAATTAATCAGGTACTTGATAACGCCCATGTGATATATGTATGCTTTAACCAAACATTTATTAATTCATTTACATATAGGCATATTGGGGAGGCTGAAATATCATCATTATATCATGAGTCGCTAATCGGATCACGTGGGTCGTTGACACGTAGCGGCTCCTCACTAGTATCCCTTGATCTAAGTTTTTTGCGGTTCATCACCCGATAAACATTATAATCAACAATTTTAAAGGGATGACATGATTACCCAATAATGTGCAAACGGTAAGGGTCATCACTTAGGCATCAAATATGAAAATGGCTTGTCATCCAATTTTATCAACAACATGGCAAGCTTATGCTCGCTTCCCCAAGTGTAGGGTTGCGATGTAGTAATAATCTCGGTAAGACCGAGGTCGATCCACAGGGACTTGTGTGGGAATTCACAAAACAATTCTAATGGTTTCTAATTAAGAACTAACTAAACAGGATTTTGGAATTTGGTGCAGAGATTTTGAACAAAATTGAATGTAATCAATAATAAAAAGCACTAGGGGTTCAAGGATCCACTTGTAGCAATCATTGATGCTTAATTTGCTGTGGTTTCTCACTTTCTCAACTAGAATCAAAATTAAATCCTATCTAGCCGGATGATAGAGTAGTTAAAACAAACAATCTGCCATATGTGTGATTTAAGTACATGATTCTCTCAATTCAAGTTAGGACTTGAGCACACTCAATTGCATAAGTCAATCCTAGTTCCAATAGGTTAAGATCACAATCATAATCATCCTTAAATTCTATCACAAAGTATAACTAGATCATGATTTGACTTGATTCAAATCACATAAACAACCACACATAAGCAGAAATTCCAGAAAAGTAGAACTTTTGGTATGGAGTTCCCACATGAGGATCAAAGGTCTAGGGTGTATTCAATCCGATTCCTCGGAGTGTACAGGTCTAGAATAATTCAAAACAATTAAGAACTCAAGCAATTCTTCTAAACATCCATGAGTCATCATCAGGTTAAGAAAAACTACTTAGAACTTTATTCAAACTTCAACCATTGTTTTTCACTATTAATCAAACTTGGAACCAAATCAAACGAATTCAAACATCTTAGATTCACTACAAGCTTCACCTCTTAGCCATAGCTAAGAGGTTTAGCCGTTCATGATCCAAGGAAACATGAAAGCAACTAAGAAAAACATAAACTAGAAAAATAAACTAGGAGGAGTTGTAGAACTCCGGATTCGACTTTCGCTGCCTTTCCCCGTGGTAATTCTCTTCTAGGTTGCCTTAGGAATAGGCTAGAGGAGTCCTTTTATAGCTTTGGGGCCCTAGGTGCGAAGAAACTTTGAGAAATCCCGCAAGATTAGCGTTTTGTGCAGAGATTTTTGGAGCTTGTAGAAGATGCTCTGTTACGCAGCCGACCAGTCGGACGACCGATCTGAGCCCATGGACGACCGGTCAGACAATCAGTCTCAAAAGTGGAAAAAACGTCCAGAGAGTTTTCTGCCCAAAAATTAATTCAACGACCGGTCGGACGACCAGTCTGAGCAGTGAACGACCAGTTGGACGACCGGTCGTGGATAGTTCAGCAAGGTTTGCAGCAGGGGCCCTTCTGTTGAGTGTTTGGACTGGTCGGACAACCGGTCTTCTATGTATTTTTCTGTCTTTTTTTTTTCTCTCATTTGCTTCTTTCTTCCAACCTTTGACGCTTAGTCTTCTGATCTTCAATACTTGTAAATGGCGTCTCTAAACCTTCAATTGGTGAATTCTCTCTCTCATTCCTATAATCACGAAACCATGTATTAGTTAGGTCTTTAATCGTGTATTTCAAGCATAGTTAGTGATGAAATGGGGTTAGAATATACACATTTAAGAGCTTAACACACACCCCAACCAGCATTTTGCTAGTCCCGAGCAAAACATGTGTGAAACAAATTTCATTCTTCAAAACTAACTCTCCTTTAGAAACTATGTTTCTATATACTCGATGATATGCAAGTGTAAAGAATTCTGAAATGCCCAGTGATAGAAGTTGAAACCTTGAATTTTCCAAAATATACCAAGTAGTCATATGAAATTTCCTCTGATTGATTGATAAATAGAAGAATCCAAACAATTTAACCTAGTGTGCTCAGTGAATGCTCATCTCATGGATTTTCGGGGTTACCTTCTTCATGAATTAGCTAAGGTATGGATTCAACGGTGTATAGATTAACAATAAGCCTATGACAGAAATTTTCCTTACCGTCCTTCCGACAGCCTTCACACTACGTCCCATTTCTGGCTTTGTTACGGATAGACCATCCCCTGGTTGGTAATAGGTAGCCCTTTTTGGAATTTTCCACCATATTCTCCATCATTCCCATATTTTCATCCTTCCTTTCCCGTTTTCTTTTCATTAGATAGGATTTTAGAAATCCATATCTTTCGTTATTTTCCCATGGACAAGGGATGGACAAAGTACCCCGGCTTGGTTTCTCAACACCTCAAATCCAAACTTAACCAGTCCACAATTCTACATAATCCTTTCAAGGCATGAGAATCGTGTAATGTGAACTAGGTGTAAAAGTGTTTAGAAATTCTATCAATCATAAGAATAGGGGAATTCACATATAAAACTAGTATCTTAGAGATTGTTCAAGATATTTAACTTCACTCATTTCGCCTCTCCTTTTTCTTATACTTACACCATCCCAAATGCATAGAAACAGAGTTTTCCAATGGAGTTTTGAATTTGTAGAAAAATAAAAAAATTTCTACATAATTGCTCGAGATGTTACAAAATACTAGATTCATCTTAGTGGTACCACACCCCCAACCAAATCTTGCATTGTCCTCAATGTAAAAGATATGGAATGAGTAAAACATGAGAGCAATTATAAAATAAAGGGGATGAGGAATAAGAGTACCTGATAGAAAAAAAACTGAAATTTTACCTCCTTCTATCAAACCTATGAAAAAGCCAACCAAAAGCAACAAAATCCTAACTACTCTATACCTCCATCGGACTAGGAGATCAAACATCCTGATACACAGGATCGGTCAGAGGTATAGACATACCTTCTGAAGGAAAATTCTCAAAGAACGGTTTTAATCGCTGACCATTTGCTTTAAAGATATTACCGTTCCTTGGATTCAACAACTCGATGGTCTCATATGGATAAACAGTTTTTACAATGTAGGGACTGGTCCATCGAGATCTCAATTTTTCCGAAAATAAATGTAGTCAAGAATTATACATGAGGACCTTTTGATTAATCGTGAAGGTCTTACAGAGGATGTTCTTGTCATGGAACACTTTCGTCTTGTCCTTGTAAATTCTCGCATTTTCATATGCCTCTTTCCGGAGTTCCGCAAGTTCATTCAATTGAAGTTTGCGCAACGAGTTTGCTTTGTCAGAATCAAAATTCATCTTCTTTATCGCTGTAACGCCCCGAATTTATCGTAATTATTTTAAAATTTTCTGAAATTTATTTCTATTTTTTTATATTAAATACCGGCCATTAATATTAAAATTCAAATAACGGGACATCCGTAGGAGATCGTATGGAGTATCCTTTATTAAAGTTGCTTAGAATGACCTCATTAACAATGTAGAAGAGTTAGATTTCGTTAAACTCGAATATTTATAAAAATTACAAAAATGCCATTAGTTAAACTTAAGTTAAGAAGCCATTTTTAAGTATTATAGTTTCTGACGATCACTTTCACGCAAAATCTTGGATTTGAGCTTTTGGGCACATATTAATCATACACATCAAATTTCAGCCCTTAAATTATAGTAGAAGTGGTCCAATTGTCAAATCAGCCCTTTACCCTTGATTTTCATGTCCATCGAGTGAGGAAAGTAGATGGTTAGTCATAGTCGAATATTTCTCTTTATATGAATGACTTGGATCGTCTTTATCATGGACCAATAGTGTGATTTGATTGCCCCATATTGATAAGCCTCTTTCTTATGCGCGAAGTTATCCCGTTCTAGAAATTAACGAGTTACCAACTCTTCTCAAATTTGAACCTTTCAATTTACCCACTTCTCACCATCAATCGCTTTTAAAATTTGGACCACCCATTATACTCATATGACTATGAGTTTACACAAAATTTGGACCCCGATCTACAATCTTACACCGTTGAACCACAAAGCCAGCCCCTTCCTTTTCCGCAAAAAGTTGGAATTTCAGATCTAGGAATTCCTCACCATCAATCAACCACGAAACTTTATACAATTGTTTGCCTATCATGACTACATATTTTTTTCAAAATTTGGGCCCTGATCATCAAGCGTAGACCGTTAATCGAGATATAGCCCATTTTAGCACCCGTTAGGCTATTTTTAAGGATCGGCCAATCTAGAATGTGGATCATTAAGAAATTTACGTATTCTGACTCTACTCTTCGAGCTTGATAAGATGAACGGATTGGAATTGATCAAAGATTATCCGAATATTAAGATTTGATAAACCCACCTCGAGAGGTTGTTACACAAGACCCCGCGTGCACATCCCTCTCCATATTTCTACTACGTACCTCCAAACCCTAATTCCAACCCTACCTCTATATATAGGGCCTCTCTTAGCTAAAGGTGACCCCCACCCACGAATTTGAGAGAGGGAGAGAGAGAAAGAGAGAGAGAGAGAGAAGGAGAAAGAGAGGAAGGTAAGAAAGAGGAGTGCCATCTTGCTATTATTTCATCATCTTATATCTCTAATAAGTTGAAGATCATAAGGTGAGAACTCCTTTAAGATTAGATTAATAATTTCATGTTTTGTAGGTTGATAATTCTTATATGTTTTTGTTTACATGTGTTTATTTATTCTCTCCTTAGTTAGCTAGATATGAATGCTTTTAGATATTTTTTCCATCTCATGGTGATGATGATATTCATTGGACTTAGAGAACTAGTAAGGAATAGAATTATGTTTGTTGCACATATGAGATTTGTGTAACTATCTTTAAAGGGACCACCTTCCTTTCTATACTGTATAAAGAATAGTTGTGATTGTCTAATGGAGATTCTTATATTGCTATATTCCTTTTATATGTATGGATGGACCCTGATCTGTGGTGATGAATATCGGAACACCCGGTTAAGAGGTTGTCCTAACCTGAGACGATGCTTTTAGCTTGTCCGGTTAAGTGGCCACCCTGATCTATGGTGGTGGTATCAAGATCGCCCGATTAAGTGGTTGTTAAATCCATTTATTACTATTATTATTATTATATTTACTATTATTATTATTATTCCTAAAGTTGTTAAGGATCTCCATAAGACGATATTTGAGTATGGTTGTTATGAAGCTTAGTAGTACGGGCTGCCATCCTGGGATGTGATGCGTCGGTTACGACTATTTTGATGAGTGATGAACCATAAGGAAGGATGTGGTGGTACCAAAGGTTGGTTAGACGATAAGTGGCTTGGTGTAAATTGGTAATAATAATAGAGAATGGCTAATTCATGCATGCACGTGGCTCCATGTGGGTGTATGGAATTGAGAATAGGCTAGAGCGTCCTATTTCTCCCATACACTGTCACGTGAGGATTTGGGCTATGAGCGTCTAGTTTCTCACGTGGTCAGGTAAAAATTATGGGCTTGCGTGTCCCAAAACCCCTGGCGGCATGTCTAAGGATTCCTACGCTGGGTCATGCATTATCATGCATTGCATTAAGAAAGAGTAATGTATGTTTTGTTATGATTTTTATGTGATTATTATTTCTAACCTTAAAGTAGTTCTTCACTATGCCGCTTTTGACGGTGTTTTGTGGAAATAATTTAGAACATGTAGGTAACGATCCTCAGGAGCCCGAGCCTCAAGGAGACGATTATGATGGCTTGTGGGAGCAGATGGTGGAAGACGAGACCGCATAGTCATTCATAGTTCTAGCATTTATTTAGTATTTGAAATTGTAATAAGTCCCAATGGGAGGACGTAGTTATAAATATGGTGTTTGATTGAATGATGGTTACATGGTTTGATGATTTAGTTTAGTTAATGAAATAATATATAAGTTTGGTTTCACCGTCTTGCTCATGATTTTTCAAATAGTATGAAATGTGCATTTTTTGTGAAAATTATGTAAGGGGTATAACCCTCACACAGTCCAAATAACCTTGGGAATTCGGCCGTCGTGATGTACACGGGAGCCGAAATCTTGGGGTGTTACAAGTTGGTATCAAAGCAAAATGAGACTTCTGGGCGAGAAGCCTAAATCCATATCATAATTAACTCATCTTAGGGCTTAGGTCCCCAATGACTAGAGACAAATCATTTAGATTCAATCCTATTAATGGTATGTAATGTTATGAACTTCGAGACCCACACTTAGGTTCCTTGAAATTTACTAGGGTAGTCGTGGAACTTAGAAAGATGGTCAGCCACGACGTTTTCTACTCCTTTTGTTATCACGTATTTCTATGCCGAATTCTTGGAGTAGCAGGATCCATCTTAAAAGCATGGCTTAGCATCCTTCTCAGAGAGAAGGTATTTCAGCGCAGCATGGTCAGTGAATATGACGATCTTGGATCCAATCAAGTAGGACCTAAACTTGTCGAAAGCAAAAACTACGGCTAAAAGTTCTTTTTCTGTAGTAGTGTAGTTTTCTTGAGCCGAGTTTAAAGTTCTACTTGCATAGTAGATGACGCATGGCTTTTTCTCTATTCTCTGGCCTAACACAGCCCCAATAGTGTAGTCGCTCGCATCACATATAATTTCAAAAGGAAGGCTCCAATCAGGTGGTTGCATTATGGGAGCATATGTCAACATACCTTTTAGTTTGTCAAAGGCATTTTGACAATCTTCAGTCCACTCGAATGAGTTTTCCTTTTGAAGGTGGTTACATAAAGGACGAGGTAGTGAATTAAAGTCCTTTATGAACCGTCTATAAAATCCAGCATGTCCCAAAAAGGACTTCACATCTCGTACGCTCTTGGGTGGTGGAAGGTTAGAGATAAGATCGACTTTAACTTTGTCCACTTCAATTCCATTTTGTGAGATGATGTGACCAAGTACTATTCCCTTTTGAACCATGAAGTGACATTTCTCTCAATTTAACACAAGGTTCTTTTCTTCACATCTTTTCAACACAGTTTTTAAGTGCATATGGCACTCATCAAAGTTACAACAAAATACAGATAAATCGTCCATGAAAACTTCAAGAATCGTCCCCACCATATCAGAAAAAATACTCAACATACAACGCTGAAAAGTGGTAGGGGCATTGCATAGTTCAAACGGCATCCTTCGATGGGCGAAAGTACCGAATGGACATGTGAATGTTGTCTTCTCTTGGTCCTTTAGGGCGATCTCTATTTGGTTGTACCCTGAATACCCATCAAGGAAACAAAAATGGGAATGACTCGCCAACCTTTCTAAAATTTGATTAACAAACGGTAGAGGGATGTGATCTTTCCTCGTGACTGTGTTTAGCTTCCTGTAGTCAATGCACATTCTCCAACTAGTAATGACTCTGGTCGGTATGAGTTCATTATTGACATTGGCTACGATGGTTATTTCGGATTTCTTAGGCACCACTTGAGTTGGACTCACCCATTGACTATCGAATATTGGGTAAATGATACCCACATCCAATAGTTTCACCACTTCGGCCTTAACCACCTCCTTTATGTTTGGATTGAGGCGTCTTTATGGTTGCCTAGATGTCTTGACATTTTCCTCAAGGTGTATGCAATGAGTACAAATCAATGGGTCTATGCCTTTGAGATCCGCAATCGACCATCCAATGACGCTCTTATGCTCTATTAGAGTGGCTATTAGCCTACTCTCTTGTTCCTCATCCAAGTGGGAAGAAATCACCATCGGATATGTCTCATCTCGACCTAAATATACATATTTCAAATCACTTGGTAATGATTTTAGGTTGAGCTTTGGTGCCTTGATATTGGATGGAAGAGGCTTGTTCTCGCTTAAGGGTCAAGGTTCAAATAGTGCCCTCCATCTTTTGTTATCAAGTACCGGCATAACATCCAAAATGGCATCCATCTCTCGTATTGTGTCATCATTCATCTCATGAGAGTGGGCCAAACATGCCTTCAAAGGGTCGGAATAGAATGTCAAGGGGAATGTATCCTCCACGAATGATTCAATCAAATTTATCTCATGGATCTCGTCATCAACTTTCCGTGGTTATTTGCATAAATCAAATATATTCAGCTTGAGTGTCATATTTCCAAAGGACATTTGTACAAGCCCGTTTTTACAATTGATAATCGCATTTGAAGTAGCTAGAAAAGGGCGGCTAAGTATGACGGGAATTTGATCACCGGTACCTATCACGGGATGTGTATCCAAGACAATAAAGTCTATTGGGTAGTAGAATTTATCAATTTAGACTAAGACATCCTCAATAATTTCTCTCGGTATACGAATAGATCTATCAGCAAGTTGGAGTGTGGTTTTGGTGGGTTTCAATTCACCTAACCCAAGTTGTTCATAAACCGAGTATGGGATGAGGTTAACACTTACCACTAAATCGAGTAAGGCTTGTTTGATCTGGTAGTCACCTATGATGCATGAGATGATTGGACTACCTGGATCCTTGTTTTTTTGGGGCACCTCTTGTTTGATAATAGCGCTCAAATTCTCAGTCAAAAGTACTTTGTTGTGAATATTGTGTTTCATTTTGACTGTGCACAATTCCTTTAGAAATTTGGCATATGATGGTATTTATTTTATAGCATCTAACAACGGAATGTTGATCTTCACTTGCTTAAAAACCTCTAAAATCTCCAGGTTTTTGTCTAAAGGTTTGGGTGAAATCAACCTTTGGGGAAACGGGGCAACCGACTTGTATTGCCTTTCCGGTTCTTTTTCATGTGGAGTATTGTTCGGGCTATCATCCTCTTTAGAAATTTCAGATCATTAGGCTTTGGGGCCTTCACCGGATTAGATTTATCGATTATTTTTCCACTTCTCAAAGTGGTGATAGCTTGAACATGCTCCGTATGTTGGGAGGACGAGCTTGTGTCTTGTATCTCAAATTGGGTTCTTGGGTTAGGAAGAGGTTGGGCAGGAAGTGTGCCTTTCTCCCTAACAATGAGATGAGATTCAACTCTAGCCATTGAGGTCTTCAAGACATTAATGGCTTGAGATGAATTTTGATTGAATTTCAGTTGCTCTTGCATGAACCCATCAATTTTCAGAGAAATAGTCTTGTTTTATTCAGCTTGAACCGATACGAATGCACCCAACATCTCCATTAGCGTAGCTTTTGGTGTAATTACTAGGGATGGACCTAGTAAAGGTTGAGGTTGATGGGTATTGTTTGCATTCGCAGTGGGTCCATTCCTCCAACTGAAGTTGGGATGGTTCTTCCAACTAGAATTATACTTGTTTGAGTTTGGAGCACTAAATGGTCGTTGATAAGTGTTTATGGCATTTGATTATTCTTGTAAGATATCTTGGAATGCAAAAATTGTGGGACAATCCTGTGTTGCATGTTGATTTCCGGCACAAATTCCACAAATAGTTTCAATGTCTTTTGAGTTGATCGTCTCTCCTTTCTTCAATTCCATGGCCTTAACTTTTCTTGTGAGGTTAGCCACACGTGCACTTATGTTATCTTCTTCTAAAAGGACATAAATTCCTCCTTTTTCCTTTTGTTGGCTTGTCTTAGAATTTGTTGGTCTAGATGTATCCCAAGACTATGCATTCTCGGCCAATTCATCAAAATAGTCCCATGCTTCCTCGGCTTCCTTATTCATGAATTCTCCATTGCACATCATCTTTATGAATTGACGCATGGGTGAAGTCAGTCCTTCATAGAAAAAGCTTATTACCCCCCAAATTTTGTAGCCATGATGTGGGCATGCATTTAACAAGTCCTTGAACCTCTCCCAACATTGGAAGAATGTCTCATTCTCTTTTTGACCAAAATTCATTATAAGGCGCCTCAACATGATTGTTTTGTGAGTAGGGAAGAACTTTTTAATGAACTCCCTAGTCATCTCAGTCCATGTGCCAATTAATCTTGGCCTTAATGCATGAAGCCAAGCCTTAGCTTTCTCTTTAAGGGAAAAATGAAATAATTTGAGTCTCACCACATCATCGGTTACATTTGCAAAGTGCATTGTGGCTATCACCTCATCAAATTCCTTAAGATGTTGATAGGCACTTTTGCTGTCTAGCTCATGGAATTTTGGAATGAGTTGGATCACTCCCGGTTTCAAATCTATGTTCCCTGCATTCGATAGAAAAACTATGCATGAGGGAGTGCTCGCTCTTGCAGGTTGTAAGTAATCACGTAATGTTCTAGGTCGGGGAACATTCTCAACCACATTCTCTCCCGTTTCGGTTTGGTTTTGGCCCAGATTTTGATTGGCCATAGGGTTGAGTTGATTTCCAACAATACTTTCAGACAAAATTGGAGAATCCAAACGTTTCTTAGCATGTGGCTCCCTATTAATCCCTTCAACAATTCCCCTTTCACTAATGAGTCAGTTATTAGAATTCCGAACCCAATGTGACATGCAAATCTCAGAAAAATAAAAATAAAAGAAAAAGGGTTAGAAAAACCTGATTTGAAGTGACTACTTCGACTCCTAGAATCCCTGTAAAAATAAAACAAAGTAAACAAACTAAATTAGTAAAAGGAGTCCTAAAAATCTCAAATAGAAACTATTTTCAGCAATTTTATGAAAAACCGTCAAAGTCCTCGGCAACGGCGCCAAAAACTTGTTCACTTCCCCAAGTGTAGGGTTGCGATGTAGTAATAATCTCGGTAAGACCGAGGTCGATCCACAGGGACTTGTGTAGGAATTCACAAAATACTTCCAATGCTTTCTAATTAGGAACTAACTAAACAGGATTTTGAAATTTGGTGTAGAGATTTTAAACTAAATTGAATGTAATCAATAATGAAAAACACTAGGGGTTCAAGGATCCACTTGTAGCAATCCTTAATGCTTAATTCGCTGTGGTTTCTCACTTTCTCAACTAGAATCGAAATTAATCCTATCTAGCCGGATGATAGAGCAGTTAAAACAAACAATTTGCCATATGTGTGATTCAAGTACATGATTCTCTCAATTCAACTTAGGACTTGAGCACACTTAATTGCATAAGTCAATCCTAGTTCCAATAGGTTAAGATCACAATCATAATCATCATTAAATTCTGTCACAAAGTATAACTAGATCATGATTTGAACTCGATTCAAATCACATAAGGATCAACCACACATAAGCAGAAATTTCAGAAAAGTAGAACTTTTGGTATGAGGTTCCCACATGAGGATCAAAGGTCTAGAGCATATTGAATCCGATTCCTCGGAGCGTACAGGTCTAGAATAATTCAAAACAATTAAGAACTCAAGCAATTCTTATAAACATCCATGAGCCATCATAAGATTAAGAAAATTTACTTAGAACTTTATTCAAACTTCAACTATTGTTCTTCACTATTTATTCAACTTGAAACTAAATCAAACGAATTGAAATATCTTAGATTCACTACAAGCTTCACCTCTTTGCCCTAGCTAAGAGATTTAGCCATTCATGATCCAAGGAAACATGAAAGCAACTACGAAAAACATAAACTAGAAAAACAAACTAGGAGGAGTTGTAGAACTCTGGATCCGACTTCCACCGACTTCCCTGTGGTAATTCTCTTCTAAGATCCCTTAGGAATGAGCTAGAGGAGTCCTTTTATATCTTTGGAGCCCTAGGTGCGAAGAAACTTCGAGAAATCTCGTAAGATTAGCGTTTTGCAAAGAGATTTTCGGAGCTTGTAAAAGAAGCTCTGTTACGCAGCCGACCGGTCAGACGACCAATCTGAGCCCATGGACGACCGGTCGGATGACCGGTCATGGATGGTCCAACAAGGTTTGCAGCAGGGGCCCTTCTATTGAGTGTTTGGACCGGTCGGACGACCGGTCCTAGGCTTTGGACGACAGGTCAGATGACAGGTCTTCTGTGTATTTTTCTGCCTTCTTTTCTTTTCTCCTTTGCTTCTTTCTTCCACCCTTTGACGCTTAGTATTCTGATCTTCAATACTTGTAAATGACGTCTGTAAACCTTCAATTGGTGAATTCTCTCTCATTCCTACAATTACGAAACCATGTATTAGTTGGGTCTTTAATCGTGTATTTCAAGCATAATTAGTGATGAAATGGGGTTAGAGTATACACATTTAAGAGCTTAACAGCTTGTCGCCTCCATCAGTGCTCACTGGTTATTAAGGGGAGGCTAATCACCTCAACATAGGCTAATAGCTCATACACGGTGTCCCATACCACCATCCTTGCCTCACAAGTCTTTATAGGATCGTAATACACTAACAGTCATGAATGGACTTAGATTAATGGTAACAGTAGTATCCCATATTCCATCGAATTTTATACAATATTTTTTAATCATTATAATGATCGACTCTGTATTAGACTGATCTGATCGACTATGGAGAACTCTGGCAAAATCGACATTGGGTGCAAGGCATCCCGCGTAGTTCCAACTACTGTCGGTCATCCAAATTCAACTTCGATCGATTGAACAAGCTTGGGGTGAATGACCCAAGGTGAGCCTCCTACTTACTTACACAATTTGCAACACTTGATCTACCACAACAACAATTCAGATCACCAAATACATAATCATAAACACGAAACAAATTTAATACCATACTAAGGTATAACAATTGAAAACATGTATGAATTAGTACAATCCAAACTACATCAACACAATCCGACCTATATTAACACATAACAATTAAACATATGTATGAATACATACAATCAGATCTATATCAATATAATCTTATTACTGTTGAGTTTATATCAATATTTCTTAACATTTGGCATCGAAGAGTTCTAATATTAGAAACTTCATATCACTCAAGTATTTTTATCGAGCATGTTATTAACTAAATAGAAAACAAGGATATTTTAATCATCTAAAATGTCAAGTAGATCTTTACCTTGAATGGAGATTACTCCGCTCCAACACAACATCGACATGGGAAATTTGGGGGAAACAGCTCCAAACCCTAATTCATCGGCAATCTTATCGTTAATAGCTTAGATTCTCACTTAATTAAACTTTAATCAGGGGGTGAAGGGTTTACCTAACTTAATTTGAGCAAATCCTAACTCAATTTGACGAGCGGGGCTTGAGATCGGCGCATAATACTCCTACATGAACCCAAGCTCGATTACGGCTCATGGACAGGAGCAGGCGTGTAACACCCTGGTTTTCCCCATCACTCGGGTGTTACCCTAAAAATTTCTTTTCTTCAAACTATGAAGCCACACGTGCATGCTAGGTTTAAAATTTGGAAATTCAAAAGATTACACACCATACAGTGAATTAGGAATTCCAGACTTAATAAGATTTGATAATACACCCTAATAAACAACCAGACCGTTCATGGTCAATATTGGGCTTGGATCGTTAAATATACCATTCATCAAGTCCAAAACCCTCAGCAAACTAAAGCATCCCCCGATCAACCCATCACATCACTGAAACTGCTTAGGATTTTCACCTAAGGCCCTGTTTGGATTCATGAAAAGCATGAGAAAGGAAATGATATTTCTCAAGAAATGTTATTTCCAAGAAAGCGTGAGAAATGAAAGACATTTTCCTCCGTTTGTTTGTTTACACTATTTTTATGAGAAATTTCGTGATGTTTCCAGGTAAGATGTTTAGTATAATAAAAAAATTTATTAGTAGTAATTTAAAATCTAAAAGTTTTACTGGTACAATGTAAGCCTTAAACAAAAAATCAAGTGCCAAAACAATTATAAAAATGTAGCGTTTATTCCATATATCACAAAATTTAAAAGTTCATAACTAAGAAAGTACCATTAACTAAAGAGTTTGTCAACATTAAAAAAAAAAGAACGAAAATATGTAACCTCTATAACCACCACCTATGACATTCTTGAAATGATCATCAATAAGAAATTACGTCGAGATAACTCATTTTGTGCAAAGAAACACTATCTATACTTATCATTTTCTGATAAGATTAGGCTTAATTTCAAATATTCCTCATCGGTAAGGTCAGAGACCTTCTAAACTTCTTCTACTATTTCTGCAAATGAACTTTTTACGTGTACTTGCGCTAATGCTTCAACCATCTTTCCTACTTGGCTTGATAGGTGGTCTAGTGAACCCATAAATCCTTCTACAATCCTTTTTCTTTTCTTTTGGAGCTTGGCGTTATGATTGTGATCTAGATGAAGCTCTGGTAGGTGCGTCTGAATATGAAGCATCCAAGTAACCTTTTAGAGTATCAGACACATAATGAACTTATTCTTCATCCAAAGAGTGGATACAAGCTTCATCATCATTAAAATTTGAACCCAATGGCGTGTATCATTCAGAGGTAGTGAAAGAAAAGCTCCCATAGGCCTGATCATTACCAATTATCTCAGCCAACTTATCGATGTGGTCAACCCTCTTATTTCTGAAATTATTTGTGTAAGGATGCGACTGCAAATAACTAGATATTAGAATTGCATAAATATGCATAAGATAAATGAGATAGATTTAAATATTAATAATTTACCTTTACGTATTCTTCCCATACCTCATCAGTGGCTATTACTCTTTTCATGCTTTTGTCCCACTCAAATCTGCTAGCATTAATCAAATCTTTCAGACACTTAAAATGATCATTTAATATCTTCATCTTACTTCTAATGTTATCCATATATAACTCTATGCCTATCCCGTCTTTAAATTCAGTTGCTATAGTTGTCATTGCTTCATTCTTTATACCATTATCCGCTTTACTACCCAATCCAACTTGGGCCGATAGTAGCTCAATGAGGATTACATCCATATGGGAGGTACAAATAATATATCTGGATCTTTTCCCAAGTGTAACCTTTTTTCTGTTACCATTTTTCATTTATAATAAAAGAGAAGAAAAATAATATATATATATATATATATATATATATATATATATATATATATATATATATATATAACCAATTTAGATACATATAGTTACACATAGTATGGCTAAGTGACTAAAAGATCATATTAAAAAAAAAAACTTGAAACCATATCCATTTCAAAGAATACATAAAGTGCATGATAAAATATAAAAGTTGCACAAATATCATTTAATCGTGAACTATCTTTTACATAAAATTTATATATCAAGTTGTATTTATAATAAATAAAAATAAAGTTAGGCAGGTGGATATTCATTACTGTACATTCTCTCCGTAATTTCATCTCTTATTGTAGCCGAACCATCTTTTTTCTCTTTGAGTGGTTGTTTGAAATAATTAATATTATGATTCATTGTCATTTTCAACTTCATTAACCGATTGAACAATGTCATCATCGATGACTTCAAAATATAGTTCATGACCTCCCATTCTTCATATGAAGTTGTGTAGTATGCAACAAGCTAATACAATCATAACTTACGTCTTTATCTTATGCGATAGTGATGACTTCAATATAGGGAAATGTGCCTTTAAAACTCCAAAATAACTTTAAATAGCATTACATAAAGATGAATGTTAATAATTAAATAACTCCCTTTTGTTTTGAGGAGTTAGCCTTGTTCTATACTCATTTAAATGGTAAAGTACTCCATAATATGGAGCTAGAAAACTAAGAGTGTTTGCATAACCAACATTAACAACATAATATTTTTTTACATCACAAAACAACCACGACTTATAAATGATGATCGAGCTTTATACTATGATAAAAAGTAATTGATATTTTAACTAATTCTTACCGGAGGGAACAATAAATTTATCTTCTCTTGTGAGTGCCGATTGTAATATTTGTGCATCGGTGCCGAACCTTTCCACCCAACAAGCACATAATGAAATTTCAAGTTAAAAGAATAGGCAACCATCATATTTTTTGAGATAAATCATTTTCGATTAAGGAATTTTGCTTGCAAGATGGCCAAAACCAATGCATGGATGTAGGTCCCATCTATTGCGCCAATACAATCCTAAAATTTTATAATAAATTATTTACAAATAATAGTGGATTTGTTTCTTAGTATATAATGAATTCACATATTACTCACCTTAAAATAGGGGCTCTAGTTATAATTAGATGTAATCTTTGAAGGTGTCTGCGAGCTGGGACACTTTAGAAAATGTGGGTGAAGAGTTACTATTGCTTTTAATACTCGTGAAAAATTTCGACTAACAGTTTCACCCAATCAGCTAAATCGATAACTAATAACTTGATTTCTTACATTGTGTCCCATGTTATGTTGGAATATCATAAATTATTCTTCTAAATTAATCCTCCTCGTATTATGTAGTACATTTTTCTCCCGTAATAAAGTGCATAAATGAAATAAATTATCTCTACGCATCCTCAACTGATGTAAGCAATTTGTATCATTGCTATGAATGATCCCTTCTATGAAATGGAGCATGTGCATGTCATTATATTGTGAAGGTTCTTTTGAGATGTAAGTATCATAGTAATGTACAATTATCATTGTAGCAGTTGTTGTAATTGCAGTCACAATTGTGGCTAACTTCTCTTTTAGTTCATGGTATTGTTGGTTATCCATCTAGGGTGTCAAAGTAAAGTGAATTCATCAGTGGTTGCTTAGTCAGGGTGAATTTATTAAAATTGGACTCAATTACATTGAATTACTGGAAAAAATGACAATATCCCTATAACTTAACCAACAAACAAAAAAATGATTGTTGGAAAAAAATTAGAGCGGAAAAATAAAATCCTCTTGTTAAAACTAGAAAAATCATGCTCGTCAGCAGTTTTTCCTGTGTTTCATTATTCTGGGGTTCTGAGTATAGAGACATTCATAGATAATCACAAGCAATCACAAAGTATACACGAGAAAGCACCGCGAGGTGAATTTTATTCTAGAGATTCTGAGATCTTTTACATTCTAGGCTGTGAACTGGTCACGAACCCTTAATTATGTCAATGGATGATCACCCTTGATTAAATGGCAAAAGTAAATGCATGCATGTATCATAAATGAATTAAAGAAAGCGTTAAAAGAGCATAAATATAAACAAAGCACAGCATAGACAACATAGAGATTTTTACGTGGAAACCCTTATGGGAGAAAACCATGGCACAAAGCGACAAGATTCCGCTATAAATTGCAGTTATACAATAGATGGAATATCAAAGGGATGAAGCCCGGATAGATCGAGCAAGTAGTTTAAATCATCAGGGATTATAGTCTCGAGTTCATGGTCGCAGAGACTAAGTTTAGGATTCCTTATGGACCAAGCCATTGTTAAGACCAGTTAGATGTTGGTCTCATACTCTTTTGGGCGTTCCTAGTTGAATAGCAACCAGCCGAGTCATGTATCTCAGTGTCATCGTGCATCTCTATGGACGAAATGACTTTCAGGAATACACTCCACAGTTTCCATTTAATGCAACTTGGGCCAGTGACCGTCTCGTGTTTGGACGGGTGACTTGCTGGAAGGCACTCCATGGTTTCTTAGTGCAACCAGGGCCAGTGACCGTCTCGTGTTTAGATGTGTGACTTGTTGGAAAGCACTCCATGGTTTCTTAGTGCAACCAGGGCCAGTGACCGTCTTGTGTTTGGACGGGTGACTTGCTGAAAGGCACTCCATGGTTTCTTAGTGCAACTAGGGCCAGTGACTGTCTCGTATTTGGACGGGTGACTTGCTGGAAGGCACTCCATGGTTTCTTAGTGCAACTAGGGCCAGTGACCATCTCGGGTTGGACGGGTGACTTACCAGAAGGCACTCATTACCTTAGCCACTCAACTGACGGATCTCGCTTTGGACAGGACGCAAATCAACTGGTCTTAACGATGAAGTATTTCAGACGTTTTAGAACTCTTTGATTACGATTTTCGATGATAACCATAGTCCCCTTTGATTTAGTTTCGTATCTCGATCCGGGATGAAATAAATTCATGTAATGGATGCAAATGAGTACAGTACAAAGTAAATATGCTTTATACATGCTCGAGAGAGGATTGCATTTATGCTAGATGTTCAGTGTATCAGACAAATTATGCATTTGATTTGATTGATCTGCTTCTTGTATATCTTTGTGTCATCGATATTTTTGTTTTTGCGTCTTTAAGTTCGCAATTGATTTCATTTGGCATTAGTTGGTTTTCGGGCCATCAGGGCAATTCCCAGGGCTGAAAATGACCGAGTAGTGGACCTGTTTGCGCTCTGATCGGGGCATTCGATGGATACCGTCGATGATCGTCTTTGAATAGGGATGGATCATGTCTATGAAGGTAGCAATGCGATCGCATTTCGATTCGCTTAGCATAGGTCGATTTTCGAGCCGACAGGGCACTTCCCAGGCTGAAAATGACTAAGTACTGGGCCTGCCGACCACTTAATTAGGGTTCTTAGAGATCTTGGGATTAGGTAATCTCATTGTAATACGTGATTATGGTGTAACATGTTATGGCAGAGAGAAGTCTCCCACTCGGGGTCTGTCAAATTTCGCCTGATTTCTCTCGATTTCAGCCGTTTCCGGCTTTTTCGGAGGGGTTTCCGAGGTTCACAAAATTGGCTAAGTGTTGGCCTTTCTGATCAAATTGCTGATTTGGCCCACTTAACATTGACCGTTGGCGAATTCGATCCGGAGGATGGATAGAGGGCATTGATATGTGTCTAGGAGGATCGGTTTGATCGAAAGGCGATCCAGATCGACGACGGGCCACACCATGGAAGGTTCCCACCTCCCCATTAGCGTCCAAGTGCATGGGGTGGATTGTGGATTGCATGGTGGGCGCATGTTCCCTGAGGTGGGCGCGTATAGCCCCTCCTCAAGCGCATGTGAAAAGGAAAAGTGAGGAGAGAGAGAGAGAGGATGGATGGGAGATGAGCGCATTTGGCTCTCCCAGGCGTATGTAGTCTCTTCACTTTATGATTTTGATTTCCAAAACTCCATGGGTATGGGCGCATGTTATTATGAGGACTTAGAGAAGTTTCCTCTTTGTTTGCGTCTGGGCGCATGTAATAGGAAAAAACGAGAGAGAAGGATTTTCTCCCCTTGGGCACATGTGAGAGGGAAAGTGGTGGGCGCATGTGATAGGGCACATGCGCCTGCCCCACTTCTATGGGTGCATGTCACTATGTGACTTAAAGGGATTTCGAAGTTCCCTCCCTTCTCTCCTTGCATTTTTGCCTCCGGTGAAGGCATTCGGTGAGGTGTGGGAGCATGTGAATAGCCGACGGAGGATTCTGGCAAGGATTTTACCTTGCTCTGATGATCCTTTCCAGAAAAAATGAAGCCTCCCCCCCTCTCAACAGGTGAGTGCACTATTTATAGCAATTTAATCGGGTCTCGGGTCCAAGAAAGTAGAAAATTCATGAGCACATGCATTTGGAGAGGGGAGTCATGTGCGTGTCATGGGGATCATACGCATGTCGTGTGGATGTAGGCGCATGTTGCCATGCATCAGGCGCATGTGGCTTGGTGTGGGCGCATGTTGCCACACTTGCACATAATTTTTATTTTATGTAATTTTAATAACTTGAAAATGGAAAGATGGATTCACATGCGCATGTGGTGGAGGCATGGTCGCATATCTCCTTATGGCATCCGCATGTGGAGAGAGAGTGGCGTATGCACATTCCATCACTTAGAATATTTCAGGTTTTAGGCTTCGACGAGCAACCTCCAGAGGGGGGCTACCTTTTCGGAGACCAAAGTCACTGATGCCAAGCCACTTTTAGGCCATGATCGACCTCCTAAATGAATGGGGTGGGGTACCGATGGTCATCTGCTGTAATTTTTTGGTAGTTCCTTCCCAATTTGGACCCTCCTGATCGACTCTTTGCATAGGAATATTGTTATGGGAAGCGCGCACATGGAAATATGCACCGCAAGGACTTCAAACTTCCTACTTAAGGGTTTCCGGGCATTCCAGACATTTGGCGGTAATACGAATGTCCAATTTCACTTCAAAATGGTACCCGTAGGCTTTCTGGCCCTTTCGGTCAGCTCCGGATAGGGGTAAAACACGTTTTGGTGCGCACAGGTAAAGATGAGCATTGCACGATTTCAAAACTTACAAGTTAAGGGTTTTAGGGCGTTCCGGATCATTTGACGGTGATCCGCATGTCCGATTCCCCCCCCAAAATAACATTTGGGGGTTTGGTCGTGGCTGCACATGTTAGGGTTGCACTAGCATTTTTGGGCATTTCAGATCTTGAAATTGGTCCGAATTGTCGTGGATGGACCGCTGAATACTGTTTTATAATGGGTATGAATTTTGAGCCCTAACACCTCTAAAAAAATAAAATGCTAAAATTGTCATTAATTTTATATGCATGGTATATATACGTCGTGTATCACTGTTTCTGGCTTTTCGAATTTGCCATACGCAACCCATGTATTTGTTTGACACCAACATACTGGGTTGTGTCCAAACTATGTTACCAAAATATCTTCCACCACTAATACCATCTCTTTAACCCTGTGCAATTAATTTGATTGTTGTAGACATTTTGTTTAGCTCCCTTGTTGGATTTGCTAACCAATTTTTGGGTTGAGTTTCTCATGGGTAGTGATGCATGAGGATGAAGCCTCACAACTGGAATCGGATTACAAAATATTATGGCCCTTGGAAGAAGGAGAAATGAACTGAATAAAACAAATTCTAACTATCAGGGTACAACCTGTCTTTGTGGACCCTAGCACAGAAAAGAATCTAGACAGAAAACCATAACCTGAGACCACCCAACAACATATGCTTAGAGATAAACGAAAGGGTGCATATGATGACCGTGACCTACAACATTTCAAAAATAACACTACCATTGAAAGCATCAAATAATATGAAGAATATCATTCTTCTCAAGGTACCCAGATTACTCTGAGAAGTAAAGGGGGCGTATTTTTAGGCCAATTTGAACGGTGGTTCACCTGATGGAAACCTACGAGTTCTCACATAAGAGCCATATTGGTACATGCATTTATGGGAAAATGGGCAAGGCTCTGTAGGAATTTTGGGTAGGAAAACCTCTGCTATTTATGGGAGGCAAGAAAGACTAAAATACAATCAACAATGACTTGCTACTAAAACATAGAAATTGATATGCTTATACAATTTATAGTAGAATGAATGGAAAAAGAGTTGCAACGAGATGCAGAAAAATAAATTGAGATAAATAGATGTAGAACAAAACTGTGTAAACAACATACAGTACAAAAAGATTATGAAAGATAATCAAGATTATCCTAAGCATCAAGATCATGAAAGATAACCAAAATTATCCTAGGCATCTTGACCTGCACAAGTCCCTTTCAGAAAGGAGTTACTCTTGTGCATAGTTTGCATAAGACACATTTTAGCTGTGATCCATGAGAAGACACATTTTGGCTATGGAAGTTTTTAAAATACATTAAAATTGAAGAGGAAAGATGGATATGATCTGCAAATTATTATTATTTTTTAAGGATAAAATATTTTTTTATTAGTACAATCTATAAATATCTCACTTGAGACAACACTAAAGGCTCACACCTCACAAAGCACTTGAATATTATAATCATTTCATATTTTGAAAGCATACGTTGGTGAAAAATAAAACTTGTGAAATAAATAAAAGCCACAAACATCCAAGAAAAAAGAAGTCCAAGACAAATAGAGCATAAAGAGAGCCCAGTTATATTGTAACATTTCTCATTCCAAACATTAACAACAAGTGTTAAGTTACGAAATCGCATAATGTAAAAACTCGTGCATTTCCTTATTCCACTTGTAAGATCTACAACAATGAATTTCACAGCATTCAAGCCTTCTTAGGCTATGGAAGTTGCTTAATTTTTTAAAATATGTCAACCTCAGGCAAACAAATGCTTAATCTAACAAGTCCTTGTATAAAGTTTAACTACATTCTTTTCTCATGAGTAGTAATACACATGACATGAAAGGTGCCTTTTTGCAGCTAGCCAAAGATATTTACTTTAATGGTACAACAGAAGTAAAGAACAATAAAGAATTCAGTTTTGGAATCCATGCATTGGATTATTCAACGAGCACTTGTTATGACTTTCCCTGAAGCTGATTTTATGTATTAGATATGGCTCTCAATGGAGCGGGTCAGATCCAAGATCCAATTCGTTCTGAATCCGTATAATGTGGATTTGGATCTTAAAATAGACCTGATTAGTTAAATGGATCGGATTTAGATCTTAAAATAGGTCTGATTACTTAAATGGACCGATTTGGATTCACAGGAATGTATTCGAGTTCGATCCGAATCTGATTAAGATTCGAGTCATTGTCACCTTACTGTAAATGTTATATTCATGCTGGCCATCCGTTTTCCATATTATTTAAGGTCATGTCTCAAAATTGAGACATGCCACTCTTAAGTCAACCATACCAAATAGTGGGATTTGCATAATTTTTCAACTAAATTAAATATATTATATCATATATATTTTTAGATTTGTAATGGGGATGGATTCGAACCTAGATCCGACCGGACCCGATGGTTGTATGGATTTTGGATCGGAAATGGATCTAACCATTTATAAATGGATAGAATATGGATATTACCTTTTGGATCCGAGTTGGATCCGAATCCGATCCGAATCCATCTACAGATATATGGACTTGGAGCCAGATCCAACTGGATCTGATCCAGATCTGACCCATTGAGAGCCTTAGTATTAGATCACTAATAAACAAAATGCATTAATTCATATACCCTCATCATTGGGCAGTGATGTCACACATGAAGTTGCAAGTTAGAGTCAGTATAATACTAAAAAATGGGCATACATAAGGTAGAAATTTGCAATTGCGTCAATTTAGAATAAGGCACCTAATAACATCAATAGTAAATTTTTAGAAGAATTGCAGTGAAGAATTTAACTTCAGATGTGCATAATTTGAGCTTCTGTTTATGATACATATAAACTGAATTGGGACTCATCATTTATCCAATTAAAATTGAATTACTTGTATGCCACAAGAGGGAATCTTAGTGTTTGTGTATGAATGCAGGGATTATCTACTCTGATGATGGGCTGGATTCCACCTTCGATGATCAAGTGAGCAGATTGAGTCTGACAGAGCTGACTAAAGAAGACCTAACCAAGGGGCAAGAATTTCCCCCGATCGACTGGACCACAGTCCTGGTCCCACCTTAGCCAGATGAACACGAAGAGCTGCAATACACCGGGGATGAGCCAGGAGAAATCGCATCCGACACAGACTCAGAATCTAGCCCCAGATCTATCATGACGTTTGGGTGCAATGATGGGGGTTGGCCTACTGATCCTTCTGGCCCTACCTCCCGAGGGGAAGGAGTGCAGGGCAGTAGCATGTTTGTAGTCCCCATGATGGCCAATAAAAGTCGACAGTGCTCGGCTCCCCGGGCTGAATCAGGCAACCTCCTAGTTCGCATCGTCGTCTTGCTCGGGGTTCTAAAAAAAATTAAAAAAAAATTAGAAGATCTAAAAGATAAAAACACCGAATATTTCAAAATTTAAAAAAAAAATTCAAAATTTCATAAAGACCAAAAAGTTAAAAAAAAATCCAGATATTCACAAAATTAACAAAAATCAGAATTCAAAGCCAAAAAAAAAAAAAAATAGAAATCTTTTAAAAATCCCAAGCAATAAAATGTTAAGTCTGTCTGTCAAAGCACTTGAGTATGAAGTTAACTCATATGATTTTGACCTAGAGCTGGACTCCAAACTCAAGGGTCTGGACAAAGTCAAATGATGTGGAAAATGAGGAGCTGACTCCCGAACTAAGAGGGTCTCCTCAAAAGTTCGAACCAAAAGCCCATATGATCTCGAAAAATTTCAAATTTCTAAACCTAGTATCTCCTGAGACCCTTAAGGAAATGTGCATTAAGAATTCTTGTCCCTAAAAGATAAGCAAAGAATGATCGAATTTTTGAAGTCATGACTTTCTGATCTTGCGTCCTATGAAGACTTATCCAGACTCGATCGGAAACTCATCAAGCATATCAAGAAAATGCTGCCAAGACTATGCTTGCATTCCATGCTGGAGTATGCGACTTAACGAATGATCAGAGAAACCTCGCAGCTCGATGAAGACGGATTGCTGCCAACATGTCAGAAAGTACTTCCAGTGTCAGCAACATGCACACTGGATCCATGTGTGTGCTTCGAAACTCTACAACCTGACAATGCTCCAACTATTCCTATAAGAGGTATCTACATAAAATGGAAAGATCAACTTGACATCATCTAACAGTTGATTACTTCACAAAGTGGATGGAGGTAACATTCTGATCTCGCGCGATAATTCTCATGAAAAATGACATCATCAATTGTTAAGGGTTCCCATATGCTATCAATATCGGCAATGGAACATCCTTCGAAATCTAAGGAGGGAGGAGTTCCTCAAGAAGCTTAAAATCAGAAGACAACCCGACAAAGTTTAAGTCAAAATCTTGTCAACATGAAGCTAATAGAGAATGAAGTCGAAGAAAGAAAAGTCATATTAGGTTTGCAGCGAGCATCGTCGCATCTATCAGACTCAAGGGGCAAGGCCCAAGGATCAGAGAAGTTCTTCTGGGAGACACCGTTCCACTCACCAACCTGAGGGGCAAGGATCTTCTAGAGCCAATCAACGCCGACAATGTGAAAATCTCTCATAGGTAAGCTAATCCAACTTTATCAAGAGTTACATTAGTAGAGCTGAAGTCAAGAGGTCAAGGCTTAGACCACTAAGAATCCCTTCCCATTCACTAATAAGTATTTCAAATAAAGGATTCAAAAGCCAAAGAAAAAGGAAGAGAAAAAAAAAGAATAGAGTAAAACAAAAGGGAAAAGAAAGAAAAAAAAGAGGTACATAACCCAATAAAAGAAAAAAAATTAACCCATGAAACACATCCATCCATCCATCCATCCACTTTAGAAGGGTCTGTAGCTAAAGTCGACAGCTATGTCATTGTAACTGAAGATAAGGGCCGAAAGGTTTCCATTAGTCGGCAACGACGGATTCCCGACCTCTTGTCGCTACGTTTATTTAAAAAAAAAAATCAAAAGAAAAATGTGCCTAAACAGAAAGGGCGGAGTGAAAACCTAAAAGGGCGCTCTGAGTAAAAATAGTGGGCACGTAGCAGACTTGGTGAAAACCCGAAAGGGCGCCATGGTTAAAAAAAGCACAGTTGCCAAGGGGTAGGCAAAATCAAATACCCGGGACGTGGTGAAAATCTGAAAAGGCACAACGGGTAAAAATGACGGGCAAGATAGACGTGGTAAAAACCCGAAAGGGCACTGCGGGTAATAATGGCTAAGAAAAGAAAAAGAAAAAAAACATGTATATGAGAGATCCAAGCAACATGAAGATTCAACAGAAGCAATGATGGAGTGCATGAGTCGAGAATTCTTTTAATCTCTGCGCAAATTCTAAGGGTAGGATATCATTACGCACTACTTTAAGGGGATCAGGACCCTTGGTGAATAATTAAGAAAATTGAGTATGACATTAGGTTGAGTCAAATGTTCTGATTCCTACATCTACAAGCACAAGTCCAAATCACGTACAGACAGACAAGCGCTTGGCACAGATTTTCATTTCATCTATGATTTGCATACATATATTTAAAAAAAATTTCCTTACATATGCAAAAAATAAAAAAATCTTACAAGGCTTTCAAAATGAACATCCTCTAGTCAACATGCGGAGTGCCTCCCGCAAACGCCTTTCTCCTGGTCATTCCTTCCAAAAGGTAAGTATCTCTCCTCTTGCTCCAATACTTCAATCGTTTTGCTAAAGTGATTTCTCTCCTCACAGGTGTACTTGAAGCTTCATCAACCATAAAGTAATCTCACCCGCTGGCACGAGACAAGGTGCAAAGATGGGCAGTCGGCATGCCATGGCCATTAGTATCACTATGTTAATCAAGAGAACACCAGAAGCCAACTGTAGTGAAGTAAGTGTGCTTCTTAAAGAAAAATTGGCATCGATCTCAACCGTCCAAAGTCATGATCTGATGACCCAAATCATTCTCAGAATACATAAAAATTTCTAACCCTGATTTCCAACCATGTATACAAATTTTGGTTCGAAGACCTTAAACTATGTCGGGATCAAGTCTCGAGTGATTCCCAAATAAAAATCGGCTTTGATCACGATCATCCGAGTCACGATCCGGCAGTCCGGACCTTTAAAAAAAAAAACTTCATCATTTGTAGACAACCAGGGTCCAAAGACCTTAAACTACGTTGGGATCAACATCCTGAGCGATTTTCAATAAAAACCAGCATCAATCTCGACCACTCGAATCAAGATCTGATGACCCGGATCTTTTCTAAAAAATAAAAAAAGTGTATTTCTAGCATGTATAAATATGGTCCGAAGATCTTAAACTACGTCGGGATCAAGTCCGGAGTGATTCCTAAATAAAAATCGGCATCGATCACGATCATCTAAGTCACGATTCGACAGTCCGGCCTTTCCAAAAGAAAAAAAATGAATGCGCCATCATCTGTAGAAAACCAGGGTTCGGAGACCTTAAACTACGTCGGGATTAACATCCCTAGAGATTTTCAATAAAAAAATGGTATCGATTTTGACAAGCTAAGTCGTAATTTGATGATCCGGATCATCTTTGAAAATACAAAAAATATTTCTTACAATCATTTGTACAAAGTTTGGGTCCGAAGACCTTAAACTACATCGGGATCAACATCCCGAGGGATTCTCAATAAAAACCGGCATCAATCTCGACCACTCGAATCAAGATCCGATGACCCGAATCTTTTCTAAAAAACACAAAAAATGTGTATTTCTAGCATGTATAAATATGGTCCGAAGACAACTACGTCGGGAAGACCTTAAACTACGTTAGGATCAAGGTCCCGAGAGATTTCATAATAAAAACTGTTATTCGATCTCAACCGTTCAAGGGGGGGGGGGGGGGGGGGGGGGGGGGGGGGGGGGGGATCTGATAGACCAGATCTGAAAAAAAAACAAAAAAATGTCGCATCTGCATGTACAAAGTTTGGGTCCGAAGACCTTAAACTACGTCAGGATCAAGACTGGGAATATATTTTTTTGTGATTTCGAAAAATGTTCTGAGTCATCGATCCTGATTTTGATGGTTAAGATCGATGCCAGTTTTTATTAAAAATCCCTCGGGATTTTGATCCCGACGTAGTTTAAGGTCTTCGGATCCTAAATTTCTACAGATGATGGCGTGTTTTTTTTTTTTGAAAAAGTTTGGACTGTCGGATCGTGACTTGGATGATCATGATCAAAGTTGGTTTTTATTTGGGAATCACTCGGGACTTGACCACGATGTAGTTTAAGGTGTTCGGACCCAAAATTTATGTACAGATGAGGGTTGGGAATTTCTGATGTATTCTGAGGATGACTCGGGTCATCAAATCATGACTTTGGATGACTGAGATTAATGTTTGACCATGTCAATTCTTTTTTCTTTTGAAAATCTCATGAAGCCTTTTTCCACATCATCTTTTCATTTTCTCATCATTTTCTTAAGAGATGAGATTTTATCAATTTCTCTTCATTTTCTTTCTTTCTCTTCCATCACTTCTAGCTTACACAAGGACGAGATTCATTGTAATTCATCTTCCCAAAGGGGGAGTTCTTCCCAAGGAGGAGGAGGGTGTCAAATCTTGTCAAGAGGGGAAGGACAGATGGCCTTTTGGTGGCCACCCGTTCGCCCCCTTGTCCACTGGTTTTTCCAGTGGTTTGGATAATAAGGGTGGCCCATTTTGTGTATAAATCCAATGGCATGGCCCCCCTTTCATTCGTGCATTTCCCTCTCTCTTGTCTCTTGCTCCTCTCTTTCAAGTTTTCTATTTTCTTTTGGTGGTCCTTCCTTCCCTTCAGGTGGTGGATCTTTTGGTGAAGTTTGGGACAACAAGGTAGAGCTTGAGACAACAAAGTGGTCTCTCATTGGTGGGTGGTGAAGGTATGGCCCACTTCCTTTGTTTTTTCATCCTTTGTTTTTTCACTTTCTCATGTCCCTCTTCTCTCCCTTTCATGAGAGGTGTGGTGGGCCCAAGTTTGAGAGACTTTAAGACTTTGTTCAAAGCATTAAGGTGCTGCATTGGAGTGGAGCTTTCAAATTTCCTTTTTCTTTCACTTTCTTTCAAATTCTCTTCATGTGTTCAAGAGTGCCTTTTCCATGTCCATCAAGTGTACATGGGAAAGTCTCATTCTTTCTTCCCACTTGTGTTCGGCCTGATTTGTAAGAAATGGGCCTAAAGTGAAGTTAGGGCCTTTAGTGTATTTGGTTGGGCCCAAAACTTCATTTTGGACTCTCACATGTGCATTTATTTTTTCCTTTTCTTTCATGCCTCCCATGCTTCTCATCTTTCCTTTCTTTTCAAGTGTTGGGCCCATGGGAGTGAGTGGGGCCTACTTCAAATTTTTGGGCCTTCAATCACTATTTGAGGTAGCCCCATTTCTTCATTTATCTATGTATGGACAAGAGGAGCTCAAACCACACTCTTTTTGCATTTTCTTTCACCAAGTGGGTTAAATTTCAAAGTTGGGCCTCCATACCCAAATGGCCCACTTCTCTTATCATCATTTTTTTTGTAAACACTCCTTTTAGTACAAAGTGTGGCAAGCCTCTTATCATCTTTCAAGATGGGTGAGCCCTTGTTCCATTTGCGACTCATGTGCAATTTGGTAAAGAGGCCTCCACCATACTTTGCGCATTTGGGATTCATTTTGCCTTCTTTGTTGGTTAGAGATTTGGGCCACTTTGGTTTTCAAAAGTGCCCATTGGTGGGTTAAACCATCACTCTTTCAAGTCCGAGTGGGTCCTTGAATAGTGGAAAGAATGTAATGTTAAAAAGTTTGCTTGTTATGTTTCCACCCTAAGTGGGTCCTTCTTTGAGATTTCTAAGTGGGCTTTCCATCATTCTTAGCTTCTCAAGCCCATTTGGTAAGTCATTATTCCATGTTTTCTTTGTTCCAAATGACTTCCAAATCATCGAAGATGGTTGGTACACATAAGTAGCCCATGTTGGGCCCAAGATTGGGCACTCTTGACTTTTCTTGGCAAATGGGCTATGTGCACCAAACTCAACCATATTCGTTTTGTTCCATGGAGGTTGAGTGGTCCACTAAGTTAAATCTTTCGTGTTCAAGCGACTTCTCTTCCAATGAAGAGAGTAGTACACACAAGTTGCCCAAATTTGACAATTTGATGGGTGCCTCCAATCTTGTTCTCTTCAAGTGGGCTATGTGTACTACTCTTGACCTTTAGGGAGTATTTTTAAGTTACTCTTGACATTACATAATTTCCCACATTCTTTTCTTTGTCCATGCATTCATAAGTAAAAGAAATGGGGGCATCTTAAGTGATGGCCATGAAACTCATTGTCTTTATGTGGCAAGTGGAACATCTCTTTGCTTTCAAGTGGTGGTTTGTGAAATTAAACTTTTTGTGCCTTTAATGTTCTTTTGTGCATTGAGATGGTTCCCTTATCACATATAGGTTTTGATGTATGGCCTCTTTTAAACAACCCCACTTTCACTTGAATGGGTGCCCAACAAATACCAATAGTGAGACATGAGGTTGGGATCTTGGATTTTACACAATTTTTCCCACTCATGGCTTCCTATAGTTCAATTTTAACAAGTTTGAAAATGAGATGCTTACCTTATCAAGTCCATAGGAATCGATGGCGGACGATACACGGGGTCGTGGTGGCCGCGTTCAGGAGGATGATCCTGCTTATATTCCCCGTCGTGGGGACCATATGTGCTCTTTGGCTAGGGAGCATCAGCCGCTTCCGAATATTAAGGGTTGGGGGACCCGAGAATTGTGGGATGACTGAGTGGAACCTCCTCACCCTCTGATCGAGCATGTACTAGCTGGTACTGCTTTCGTTGGCCTTTACTCTCTTAGGTTCAAGAGAAGCAAGGCCAACCGTATGCTTCTAGCCGCCTTGTGTGAGAGATGGAGAGACGAAATCACACTTTTCAGTTTCCGTGTGGCGAGTGGGGGATTACTCCCCTGGACATCTACATGCAGATAGGCTTCCCTTTCCATGGGGTGACTCTTCCTCGTGCTAGTTCTCTTTCTCCCATTGAGCCTGAGGATTGGATGTGGCTTTTAGGGGCTGTTCCCCCTCCTTCAAAATTTCAGTATCACCAAGTGAAGCTTCGTTGGTTGAAGAACACTTTTGCTTCATTGGTACCCACGACCGAGCTCGAGGCTTTGTATAAGGCATGGGCGATGATTACTTACGCCTTTGGCTCATTCCTCTTTTGCCATGTGAATGAGAGGTTTGATGCTCGCTTTCTTCGGTTGACTGAGGATTTGAGTCAGCCCTACAACTGGAATGCCGCCATCTTAACCCGTATTTTTCAAGGTCTGGATAAGACCTCTAGGTCCAGTCGATCCTTCACCGAGTTTTGGCCCATGATAGAGGTATCCTCTAGTCCTTTTCTTGCTCTAAATTTTCTTCTTTTCCCCAATCCTGACCTTTTTTTGTTGGTCAGACCTGTTTCTTCGAGCACTTTCCTCACCTTTCTCCCTTGATGAGGGCTGACATGGAGCCACCTGTGTGCCACTTCATGTACTAGCACATTAAGAACCGAAAGCCTAACCCTCGTATTTCCAAAGATAACTGGAGGGCTGATGTGAATGGCCTCACTGATGCTGATGTGAGTGTTCTTTTCTACTGAATTGCTGACTTTGTTCTTTCAGACATCGATTTTGATTGTGCCTTTCTCTGTCAGTTTGTCCGCATGCCATATGGCGGCATTCCTCAATATTATACCCCAGAGCGGGTCGAGGCATACGAGGCCTATTGTACGTGGGTTGTTCTCTCCGATGCTGAGTCTCTCCAATGGTACCTGGGTGAGAGATTACTTCGTTAGGTGACAGGCGTCGCCAGAGTTCCTATTTGTCCACCACCACTTGTCGATCAGATACCTGCTGAGGCTGTTGATGAGGCTCTTACGGGTCAGCCAGGGTACCGCTTTACCATCCCCGATCGAGATTATACCAAGTGGTATATAGAGTTTGGGCAGGGGACTCTTCTTCCTCCTCTATATGATTCGCGCGGTCGTCATGGATTGCTGGAGGTTCTGTGATGGCTCCGATGATGGATTTGCGTCGCCAGAAGCAAGAAGAGAAACGTGGAGACGACAACTATGTTGGTGACCTGTAGTTGCCTCTCAGATGTTTTGTTTTGCCTACAATTCTTTATAAGGCTATGGTCTGGATCGACTCAGTGTGGCCTTCAGACGGCCTGGATTGCTTGAATTGTGTCCATGTATCCTCTTGATGATTAGATTTGGGATTGGGCCTTCTTTTTTGAGGATCAGACACTTGATCTGGCTTCTTAGTGGTTCATGTAAGCTTTCCCACGGTTCAGATTATGTTGGATCGGCCTTTAGATGGCTTAGATTGATTGTGGATCCCACTTGATAGTTTTTCTCTCTTCTGATTTGATCAGATCTGTGCCAGCAGTGGTTCTTCATCATTTGGTAGGTGGAGAATTTTTGGACAGCGCAGATCAACTTCTGTTCAAATTTGGGGCCAATCAGAGTTTCAGGAGGCCTTCAGAAGGCCAACTGCTGAGGTGGCATGACAGATCCCACCTACCAGCGGACTACGGAGCCATTCCCGCAAAGGGAGAGGCGGAGCGTCCGTACGGGCAGCCCAGTGGTGGCCGACTGTCCTTCTATTCGTGACCAGCTTTGGCCTGCTCTGGTTCGAACGGTTGGAACATTCTTTTGGTCACTGTCCCACCCAAACCTCGTACCTGCTTTCGATTTCAGCCATGATTCCTCCTTTTGTCTCCTCTTTTCTTCTCCTTTTGTCTTTTCTTTGTTTTGTCGTTGCTTGGGCAATGGAGGGTGGAGATTTGTGGGTTGTAGTGGCTGACCGAGATGGGTCCCACACTTTGGATCTTCAATGGGGTTTTGATGGTGATGATATGCTCTTAATGGAGGGGGTAGATGAAGCTTTGAATGGGGGCATTGGTGGTGGATTGGATGAGGTGGTTGGGGAAGCTTTGAATGACCCCATTAATGGTGGGATTGCTGGAAGTTCAGATCTTGATGGGGCATTGAAAGGTGGGGATTTAGATGTTGGAAATGGATTTGAGAGAGGGGCCATGGGTGAGGCTATGCTTTCATCGGATGTGGGCCATGTGGATGGTATGATCAATGGTGATGATGAGGCCATGATGAACATAGATGTGCTGATCTCATATTTAGATGGTATGGATGGCTTAGATGACACTTTTGATGGCTTGGATGCACTTGATGACGGTCGAGATGTATGGTACACTTACTTGGGTGGACTTGATGTGGTCATTGACGATGCCCCCTTCATGATGGACGGTGCGGATGTTCCGATAATCCCTTTAATTGGACAGAGTGACAGTTGGATTCCTGATTTTATGATGGAGCGGACTGCAGGTCTAGTTCTGACCGTTGATTCTTCGATCGGGGCCATCGGGACCTTTCTTAATAGTTTAGATGCACCTTTTAGCGGTCAAATCGTCCCGGATGCCACGATGTGTAGTGTGATCTTTGCAGATAGCCTTCTTGACGGAGATCATTAGTCTTTTTCTGACCATCGGTCCTTTGCGCACTCTGTTCACGAGGTGGGCGAGTCTTCTAATGCGGCCAAGATGGCGACGATTTCAGACAGTGATGCGACTATATCAGACATAGTTGCGACAGGGGCTATCTCAGAGATTGTTGACTCTGCAGAGATCCCTGCTTTTCCTTCTCCTTCGCCCGTTGACCTTCCGATTCTTGAGGAGCTATTAGGTATTTCGGGACCTTTTGTTCTGGAGGGGATTCTCGTGAGGACTTGCCAGTTGCTTCCTCGTACTTCTTGTTCGCCCGGACTACTTTCATGGCTTGACAGACTATCAGTTTGTGAGATTCGGGAGCTAGAGTCCTATGACTTTGGAGGTCTGATTCATATGGCTCGAGTTGATATCGACTAGTGGATGCTTGGTGCTGCATTGATTGACTGGGTCCCATCGTTAAACTTGTTTGTGTTCAATGATACGGAGATGGGACCTTCTTTAGAGGAGCTTGCACTCTTAACAGGTCTTCCTTGGGATTATGCACAGTATTTTACGCCGAAGACTTTGTCGAAAACTGGCACTACGCAGAGTTGGATTGGGATTTTGTACCTCATCAGCCCGTAGCTGAGGGTCGGGATACTGTGGTCTTTTCTTTGGATGCACTGTATGATCTCTTTTCGGACCCTTGGAGTGCGGCAGGGTCCATGCTTTCTCGGAATGCACTGATGTTCTGTCTGCTAGCTGAGGTGTTATTCTTGGAATGGCACGATCCCAGTCTCCTTTGCTTTTCGAAGTGATGAGTCGAGTTACTCGTCGGCAGGGGGTTATCTCTCTAGTGCTGGCTGAGCTATTCAACGGGCTGACTGACTGTGCCCTAGGACATACTCGTGTCCTTCGCGGATGCTGTGCATTTCTTCAGGTAATTCTTTTGTACCTTCTTCCTTTCTGGTCCTTTGGAATTGTTTGCTTTGGCTGATTTTTTTTTATTTCCTCATGATCAAGTCTGGTTGTGGGAGCGCCTTTCCATGACTATTCCCGTGTCATTTCCTGGTACTCGTTGCTCTGATCTTATGCACCATATCATGGAGTTTCTTCCACATACTGCTAGGATGAGTGAGCCTCTGTATCGTAGGATGTTTATCGAACTGCGGGACTGGAATGTGCGCTAGGAATCATCTTGGCTTTCACTTCATCCAGTTATTTGTGACCCCCATCGTCTTCCTTTGATTCTGGTAGGCTTTCATTTTATTTCTCTTGTTATCCTATCCGATTTCTGCGGCAGTTCGGGTACGAGCAGGATGTTCCTCTTTTCGCTTTCTTGGGTATCGGGCGTTGATCACTTCCGGCCAGATCCTCCGATTCCAGGACTTGGGTTGATGAGTCTTAGGCAGGTCACTTGATTGCTGATTCGCTTAGGTTTGAGCTGTGAACCCTTATGATGGCGACTGCTCCGTATCAACATTGGATTGTTGAGCAGTCTTTGTATCGGCGTATTCCTTGTTGGCATCTGACGGCTGATGAGGATGAGCTAGATGTCCTTGGGGATGCTGGTTCTTCATCTGGTTCATATGAACCTTTTGAGGAGAGTCCTTTCATCGCCCTGGCTTCCTCTTGGCCACTCATGGCCATCTTGTGTCTGAGATTTCTGCCCATTGGTATCATTGTGAGATGATGTCGAGGAGATTAGCCGTCGATCAGAGATTGTCTGATGAGGAGGTGGCGATCCATATCCTTGAGGGAGATGAGGTGCATTACCTGCGCATGGAGGTGAGCAGGCCGAGGGCGAGGCTATTCCATTATGTGTCAGAGGAGTTACCTGACGTAGCTGAGGGGGAGGGCAGAGATTGATTTTTTGCTTTTGAGGGTTGTATAGGCTCTCTGATCTTCTCTTTTTACATGGTACATGATTGACAATGATGTATATTTTTTATTTTTTGAAAGAAATGCTATGATGTATGTAAAAGAAATATGATGCATGAATAGAAAGAATAACAAAAAACTTTTTGGGAACTTATTATGCCGTGAGTTGTCTTGTGAGTGTGTCTGGAGTTTGTGCTGGGACATAGGAATCAGAACTGAGACTCGACTGATGTTTTAAGATTGTTTTCTGGGGGATCTCTTTGATTCCCTAGAGGTGTAAGCCATTGAAACCGTTACTTTCTGAGAGTTCCGTCAGGGTTTGTAGAGTTCCCGTTCCTAACTGTACTTCTTCTTGCTCTCGCACTGGGATTATTTGAGCCGATCTGAGATCCCTTGTTTCTCGGTACCTGCACTTTTTATTTTTATTTTTCTTTTTGAGCCATTTTTGCCCGTAGCGCTCTTTTGAGTTTTCTCCGTAGCCGGCTTTTTCCCGTCATTTTTGCCTGTGGCGCCCTTTCGGGGTTTCACCACGTCCCGGGTACTTGATCTTGCCTGCCCCTTGGCAGTAATGCTGTTTTTACCCTTGGCGCCCTTTCGGGTTTTTATTCCACCCTCTTTGTTTAGGCACACATTTCTTTTTTCTTTTTTAGATTTCTGGATATTTGCGGTGACCAAAGGTCGGGAATCTGTCGTTTCCAGCCGTTAGCAGCCTTCTAGCCCTTATCCTGAGTTATGATGGTAGAGTTGTCGATCTTAGCTAAAGTCCCTTCTAAGATGGATGGATGGGTGACTGTATTTCCTTTTGGATTGATTTTTTTTTCTTGGGTGCCTTGTTTTGGCTTCCTCATTTTCTTTCTCATTTGTTCTTTTCTTTAGTACTCTCTTTCTTTTTTTGTCTTTTTCTTCTCTTTCTTTTGAAACTTCTTTATTTGGAACACTTGTTGGTGGACGGGGATGATTTCTCAGAGGTTTTAGCTTTGGACCCTTGACTTCAGCTCTACTAATGTAACTCTTGATAAGGTTAGAATGACTTACCTGTGAAAGATCTTCACCTAGTCGGCGTTGATTGACTCAGGAAGATCCACCCCTCTTATGCTGGTGAGCCTGAGGGCACCTCCTGGAAGTACTTCTCTGATGATCAGCGGTCCGTCCCATGATGGCTTGAACTTTCCTTTGGGATTCGGAAGGTGTGACGGTAAAATTTTCTTCATGACTATGTCACCCACCTTGAAACTTCTTTTTCGGACTCTCTTGTTGTAAGCCCGAGAGATCCTTTTCTGATAACTCTGGGAATGACTTAGCGCATGCATGCGCTTCTTGTCTGCTAGCTATAACTGATCAAATCTGGCCCGTTGCCATTCTCCTTCTTCGATTCCGCTCTCCAGTAATACCCATAATGACAGTATTTCCACCTCGACTGGTATAACTGCTTCCATTCCATAAGTATGCTCGAAAGGAGTAACGCCTGCAGCAGACCATATAGATGTTCGATAGGCCCAAAGTGCATATGGGAGCATGTCTGACCAATTTCGATAAGTCACGACCATCTTCTCGAGTATCTTGATGATCGTCTTGTTTGTGGCTTCTACCCCACCATTCATCTGAGGGCGGTAAGGGCTTGATCGATGATGTTGAATCTTGAACTTGCTGAGGAAGTCATCCATCTTCTTATTGACGAACAAGGTCCCATTATCTGTGATGATAGCGTTAGGGATTCCATACCAGCATATGATGCTGTTCTTCATGAATTTGATCACCTGAGATGCTGCTATCGTGGTGTAGGGGGCTGCTTCTACCCACTTGGTGAAGTAATCGACTGCCACGAGTATATACTCATGACTGTTGATGCTTTGGGACTCACTTTCCCAATGATGTCGAGACCCCACATAGAAAAAGGCCAGGGAGTTGTCAGGTTGTATAGTTCTGATGAGGGGGCATGGATTTGATTTGCATGCTCTTAACAGTTGAAGCATTTTCTGACGTACTGGCAGCAGTTTGTTTCCATGGTAAGCCAATAGTAGCCGAATCATAGAATCTTTTTCGCCATCATGTGCCCGTTCATGTGTGGGCCACAAATTCCTTCATGTATTTCTTTCATGATTTTAGCAGCTTCTGTTTCATCGACGCATTGAAGGAGGACATGATTATATGATCGCTTGTAAAGAATTTCACCATTAATGGTGAACTAGCTGGCCAAACGCTGGATGGTTTGGCGATCTGTTGCTGTTGCTGCTTCTGGATATTCCTGGGTTTCGATATACTGCTTGATTTCGGCATACCAGGGTTTGTCAAGGGCGGCTTCGGCCTCTTCTATCTGCAGGCAGAAGGCAGGTTCATCTTGAGTTTCGACTGTGAGCTCCCATTTTGAAGATCCTTTTAGGATCTCGAGCATTGATGCAAGGGTAGCGAGAGCATTTGCAAACTGGTTCTTGGCCCTGGGCATGTATGAGAAGGTGGTTTCTTTGAATTCTTCGACCAGATTTTTGAGGTACACATGATATGGTATCGGCTTCTCGTCCTTGGTCTTCCATTCGCCGTTAGTCTGATTGATGATAAGCTGTAAGTCTCCAAATACTCGTAGCTTCTTGACGCCCAAGATAATGGCTTCCCTTAGACCAGCGATGCATGCTTCGTACTCTGCCATGTTGTTGGTGTACTTGAATGCTATGCGCCTTGAGATAGGAATAGGGACATCGTTTGGAGAGTAGAGGATTGCTTCGATTCCACTTCCTTTAGAATTGGCTGTGCCGTCGAAGAATAATGTCCACTCGTCTTCTTTCTTCTTCTCTTCATCTTTGATGAGCAAAAGATCTTCATCAGGGAAGAACGTCTCTAGCGGTTGATAATCCAGGAGAGAATGAGCGGCGAGGGCCTGCCCCTTGATTGCCTTCTGAGTGACATAGGTGATGTTGAATTCAGACGGGAGTAGTTGCCATTTAGCTATCCTTCCAGTGAGTGTTGGCTTTTCAAACAGGTATTTGAGCGGATCCATGCGAGCGAGGAGGAGAATAGGGAGCGCAATCATGTATTGTCGGAGTCGCTGAGTTGCCCAAACTAGGGCGAGGCAAGTCTTCTTGATTGAAGAATACCTGGTCTCATAGTTAGTGAACTTTTGGCTCAAATAGTATATTGCTTGTTCCTTCTTCTTGGTCTCGTCGTGTTGGCCGAGGACACAACCAATGGCTTCTGCTGCTACCGAGATGTATAACAAGAGTGGTCGTCCGGGAGTGGGTGACACTAGAACTAGAGGATTCATGAGATACTTCTTGATGTGGTTGTAGGCGACTTGGCAATCGTCATTCCATTCTTTTGGAACGTTCTTCCGAAGGAGCTTTAATATGGGCTCACAGATAGGTGTGAGCTGTGCGATGAAGCGACTGATGTATTGAATTCTGCCGAGGAAATCATGAATTTCTTTCTCAGTTCTTGGAGGGGGCATCTCGATGATTGCTCTGGTTTTAGTCTCATCGACCCTGATGCCATCCTCGCTCACCATAAAGCCAAGGAATTTGCTTACAGTTGCACCAAAGACACATTTCTAAGGGTTGAGATGGAGCTTGTACTTTTCTAAGCTATTGAATAACTTCTTCAGATCTTCAAAGTGTCCTTCAATCGTGTGAGATTTGACGATCATATCGTCCACATATACTTCGAGCTCTTTATTCATCATATCGTGGAATAATGCTGTCATTGCTCGCTGATATGTTGCTCCTGCGTTCTTTAGACCGAACGACTTGCTCTGTAACAGAAGGTTCCCCATGGCGTGATAAACGATGTCTTCTCGCGGTCTTCGATGGCCATCTTGATCTGATTGTAACTTGAGAATCCATCCATGAATGAGAAGATCTTGTACCTTGCGGTGTTGTTGACCAGAGTGTCGTTATGCGGTAGAAGAAAGTCATCTTTAAGATTGGCCTTGTTGAGATCTCAAAAATCGATGCACATTCGAACATTGCCATCCTTCTTCGGTAATGGTACAATGTTGGCGAGCCATTCAGGGTAGTTAGAGACTACCAAGAATCCCGCGTTGTATTGTTTGATGACTTCATCGCGAACTTTCAGGGCCCATTCTGGCTTCATTCTTCGGAGTTTCTGCTTCACCGGCTTCATATCTGACTTGGTTGGCAGATGATGTACAACGAGCTCTTCATCGAGTCCTGGCATGTCTTCATATGAGAACACAAAGTTGGACAGTCTTGGAGCTAGGAATTCTATCATTTTCTGCTTTATCTTTGGTGGCAATGATTTCCCAATGCGTACTTCCCTAGGGATCTCGGGTGTTCCCAAGTTTACTACCTCAAAATCATCGGCTACAACATTGGCTTTAGATTCAAACTTTTTGAGGAGATCTTCTACTTCGGGAGTCAGGTCATCATCTTCCCAATTTCGAGCTTCGTCTACACCCATGAGTTCGAAGTCTAATTCGATGTCAAAATCATATGATTCGACTTCAAACTGATGTGACTCTTCAGACGAACTTGACACATTATGGAATGCAGGAAAATAAATATTTTTTGGTTTTTAAGAATTTTCTGGAATTAAAATGTTAGATGTTTTTGGCTTTTGAAAGTTTTTTTTTTTTTTTTTTAGATTTTTGAACTTCACGGGATCCTGAATAAGTGGGTATTGCAAACCGTGATTGATCCTAACTTGTCCCAAAGTACCTCTCGTTACTTAAATCGGTTTTTTTTTGGAAGCTAGAGCCCTCAGATGACTCTCTGGCTGATTCAGAAGTTAAGGGCATAGATGACCATTTAGGACCCCACGCTCCTTTCCTTGAAGAGGTGAGGGTTGATGATTTGGGCAGAGAATCACGGTCTGGCCCAATGACCATGTTGGGGTCCCAAAATATCCAACCCGTTGAAACAAAATTTTGATCAAATACCGAGGGGGCACATCCAGAAAATCAGTCCGGAATACGTCCAAAATTACACCAAACGCACCTATAAATTCAAGCCAGAACAGGAATAAAAGAGTGGGGGTTCCTAAGACCTTCGGCGCACCCATAAATTATAAGGTGCGCCAGACCATACATTGGCCCAAAAATGACTTTTGGTGGGCCCCACATTGCACGATGACCAAACTAGTTCCAAAATTGGGTCATGGGCATATAGGTGGACCACTAAAAAGAGTGGATGAACAGTCATCATCCAAGTGGGCCCCACAAATCAGAGATAGATCGTAATTAAAGTCAGAAATGCAATACAACGGCTGCCGGCGCACCCGAAATAGGTCCGGCGCACCCATAAAATACGAGATTTTCAGACTTACCATTTTCACTTAACAAAAGTCTGGCGCACCCAATAAATGCAGCATTGTAAAACTCCATGAAACCCAAACCAATTTGTCCAGCGCACCGGACAAATACTTCCGGTGCACCCAAAAAATACATGATTTCAGCAAAGTCCATTCAGACCATTTTTAGGGTGATTCAACTCCGGCGCACCTGAAAAATACCTAATTTCAGGGTGCTCCAGAGTCCAGCTCACCTGAAAAATAGGCATTTCACAAAACATCGATTTTAACTATTTTCAGGGTGCTCCAGACATTTTTAGGGTGCGCCAGACTAAAAAGGAGTCGTTTTCAAGGTGCGCTTGACGTGTCGCACGATGATTGGCTTGTCCTCCGGGATTTTCGAGTATAAATACCCCCCTGCACTATTCATTTGTATGCGTACTGAGAGAGAGAGAGAGAGAGAGAGAGAGAGAGAGAGAGAGAGAGAGTTATTACCCTCTGGATATTTGAAATCCTCGTCGGAAACCCTCGCCAAAATCCCTTTCCGACCGCCAGAATACCTTTTCGATCATCGGAATCCGACAACAGAAACCTACCTCCGATCACCGCAGGTCCGGCATAAAACCAATAAAACATGACATCCTTAGAAAATTGTTCAAGTGCTCTGGCGCACCCATAAATCAACATTTTTCTACTTATCTATTTTTAGAGTGCTCCAACACTAGCGCACTTGAAAAATAGGTCTGGCGCACTCCAAAAATTAGCACCAGATACTTCATATTTTAGGGTGCTTCAACGCTAGCGCACTCGAAAAATAGGTCTGGCGCACCCCAAAAATCAAAATGGTTCAGACCCCGTTCAGGGTGCGCCAGACTCAATTTTAAATGTTTTCAGGCCCTGTTTGATTCTATTTTGGGTATTTCGAGCGTTCCGAACGCAAGGGAATAGTCAAATGGTCATTCCGGGATCTCTAAAATAAATGAAATTGCGTATCTTCAAGGTTTGACCCGATTCAATTCGATGAACGAAATAACTTCTCGGAAGAAAGCCGCCAGCATCCAGGACTGTATAAATGTACCATTACTCACATGTACTTTACGATATGATCCGATTAGGGTCGAAAGCAAGACAAACAGGATTATGGTTATCACAATAAATCGTATCAAAGAGTTTTAATTCTCTACAAAGCAATTGCTGTGAACTGCCACAACACAACAGTCGATGCCCTACCCATTCAAACGGCATTCGTCGGTTGGGCTATTCAGGTGCACACAACTGTGGATCGGACTTCCCGAGGTCACCTGTCCAAACATGACAGGCGCTGGCCCAGAGTTGTCCCTCTCAGTCATAAACCCTGATAGTCTTAGCCTGGATCTCTGGTCAAAACATGGGATATAGACATCTGACTAATACAAAGATGGTTCAGTCCATAGCAAAACAAATACAGATCTCTACGACCACAAACTCTAAGACCATAGTCCTTGCTGTAACGCCCCAGATTTTCGAGATTTATTTGAAAATTTTTGAAAATTCATTTTTAATTTATTTTTTATTAATTATCGTACATTTACCGTTGATTTGCGAATAGCAGGACATCCGTAGGAGATATGATAGGGGACCATTTACAAAAGTTGCTTAGAATGATCCCATAAACATCGTAGAAAGATTAGATTTCAAAAATCATGCACTTTTCAGATAATTACGAAAATGCCATTAGTTAAACTTAAATTAAGATGCCATTTTTAAGTATTATAGTTTCTGACGATCACTTTCACGCAAAACTCTGGATTTAAACTTTTGGGCAAATATTAACCATACACGTCAAATTTCAGCCCTTAAATCATAGTAGAAGTGGTCCAATTGTCAAATCAGCTCCTTAACCCTTGATTTTCGTGTCCATCGAGTGAGGAAAGTAGATGGTTAGTCGTAGTCGAATATTTCCCTTCATATGAGTGACTTGGATCATCTTTATCATGGACCAATAGTGTGATTTGAGTGCCCCACCTTGATAAGCATCTTTCTTATGCGCGAAGTTATCCCGTTTTAGAAATTAACGAGTTACCAACTCTTTTTAAATCTGAACCTTTCAATTTACCCACTTCTCACCATCAATCGTTTCTCAAATTTGGACCACTTATTATAATCATATGACTACGAGTTTACACAAAATTTGGACCCCGATCTATAATCCTACACCGTTGAACCACAAAGCCAGCCCCTTCCTTTTCCGCCAAAAGTTGGAATTTCAGATCTAGGCATTTCTCACCATCAATCAACCACTGAACTTTGTACAATTGTTTGCCTATCATGACTAAATATTTTCTCAAAATTTAGGCCCTGATCATCAAGCGTAGACCGTTAATTGAGATCTAGCCCATTTTAGCACCCGTTAGGCCATTTTCAAGGATCGGCCAATCTAGAATGTGGATCATCAAGAAATTTACGTATTCTGACTCTACTCTTCGAGCTTAATAAGATGAACAGATTGGAATTGATCAAAGATCATCCGAATATTGAGATTTGAGAAACCCACCTCAAGAGGTTGTTACACAAGACCTCGCGTGCACATCCCTCTCCATATTTCTACTACGCACCTCCAAATCCTTCTCTTAACCCTAGCCTCCATGCCTTAGAGAAAGAGAGAGAGAGAGAGAGAGAGAGAGAGAGAGAGAGAGAGAGAGAGAAGAGAAGAGAGTTCTTTCTCATAATTTTTCTAGCGGTTAAGATCTTCTACAATTCTCTTCTTCTAAGTCCATCCTAAGGTGAGGATTTTCCTTCAAGCCTTTCATTAATAATATCAAAATTATCATAAGTTCTTTTGTGGCATATGAAATTATTTTATTTTGAGTTATTGATCCATGTACCATGATGTTTAATGTAGAATTTGTAATGAATATCATTATATGGTGATGTGATTTCTTGTTTAGATTTTTTACTAAGAAGCATGTGTATTTATATTATTTTTGTGAAATCTATGCCCTTATTTTCTTAGTCCATGTATTACAAGTAAGATTGATTTTCATATTATGATATGAAATATGTGTATAAGATTATCATATAGACATCACATTATTGTATACTCTTTGTCCCTAAGTTGGTAAAATTATTCGATGTAGAGAGATGGAACCCGTGAGAGGTGTCCATGATGGAAGAATATATCTTGACTTAACTGAGAAAATGAAGTGATTGCTTGTTAATGGATCCTTACATGTACATGATGCTTGATTTGATCCATTTACATTACATGGGTATTTTAATGAATTTGATCATGATGTACAACATTGGCTTTTTGGGACATGATGAAATCATAAAACGGGACAATGAGTGGACACTAATGGTATACAAATTCTCATGAGCCGGGGTTGGTGCTATGGACACTAATCTCGTGCTGTCGGCCTATGCTGGGTTGCTTGCGACTCCCCATAGTGACCATTGAGTTTTATTTAAATCGGTTGTATGCGAAAACACTTAAATAAAGGTGAAACTAAAGTCATGCATTCACTTGGCTCCATGTGGGTGTACGGAATTGAGAATAGGCTGAGCGTCCTACTTCTCCTGTACACTGTCACGTGTAGATTTGGGCTATGAGCGTCCCGTTTCTCACGTGGTCGGGCAAAACTATGGGCTTGTGCGTCCCAGGAACCTCTGGTGACTAGTGGCTAGCATGAAGTCGTAACAGGGAGTCTCCCACTTCATGGATTGTGATTCTAACCAGGGTGCCTTAGCCAGAGCATGCATTCCATGCATCGCATTAACAAAGATTTTTAGTTGGTTGTTTTGATTTGATTCAATGATAATATACTGCTTGCGTTTACTCTGTACCGTTATTATTATTCTTGATTGTCTTGGAGGAAATATTCCCCACTATGATAGCGTTTAACGCTATCCCAAATACAATTTAGGTGATGCAGGTGAAGATCCAGGTATTGAACCCGATTTTTAAGGAAAAGATTTCGATGGTTCGTACGTTCACATGGCGGATGACGATGTTAGAGAAACTTAATTGATGTTATCATTTATTAAATATTTCTTTTGAGTAGTTGATACATTTATGGAATTGTAATAAGTCTTCAAGAGAAGACATGGTTTTGTATTTTAATTAATCAGTATGGATATTGGTTGGTTCCCTTATTTAAACATTGATGATGACGTAGTAAGTTTGATAGAATAAGATGATAATTGTTTCCGCCATTGTGCTTGAATGCTATATTTTATTATTTGACAAATTAGTTATTCCATAAATTACTTGGGAATTCGGCCGTCGTGTTATACACGAGAGTCGAAAATCTCGGGTCGTTACACTTGCTGACTAGTCTTGTGCCTTTTAATCAAGGGTCATCGATCATTCGATGTAATTAAGGGCTCGTGCCAGACCACGACCTGAAATGTATAAGATCTCAGAATCTCTGGAATAAAATTCGCCTTGCGATATCTCTTCTTGTGTACCTTTTGTGAATGCTTATGATTGTCTATGAATGTTTTCATTACTCAGAACCCCATAGCAACAATACACAGAAAATGTAACGTAACATTTTCAGTTCTAACAAATTGGCGACTTTGTTGGGGATCGAACCCAGAATCTCTAGATAGGTCGAAGTATAGAAACGCTCTAAGATTAGTCATTCGCAAACACGAATGTGTACATAGGAAATCTATCGCAAGGCGTAATGTTTTGGGGCCCTCGGGCGCCAAACTGACAACTCTCAACGGGAACGTTCTTCCCTTCATCTTTAAGGCAATAGACGGTAAATCAAAGGTTTTCAAATCCATAAACTTCTACAAGTATACATATCCGTCTTCTTCTTGCTCATTTCTGTTAGTTTATGCACCGCGATCGATGGGTTCACGCTCCCGACTGCATTTATGAACTGTTCTAATGGTTTTATGACACCGCGGAATTAACAAGACATTAGCGAGACAAAAGAGATGACATACTCAATGACGAGCTCATGCATCTTCCTTGCCAATGGGGGTTTCACCTTCCCCCATTTTATTACAACTACAACAGCTGTCTCCGACTCAGCATGGCAGTTGGTTGAAACTTGCCGACAGAAGAAAGAACAGAAGAAAGTGGCCATCATAGCTGCACACAAGAGGGCGGATATTGTGAAATCTCGCTCCATTATAAGGAAATAGTGGTAGCCAAAACAGGGACAGAAGATCCCTGTTAACAGTCCGGTTATACCAGCTAAGCCCGCAATGCCTATGATGATAGCCGAGCAGTTTCCGCCGTTGTCCAAGACCACTCACACCCCGTAGAAACCGACAAAACCCGCACCTGTAAAGAACGTCGAGCCTACAACAACCTTCGAACTGAGACAGAGGCCGGCTCAGAAGATCCCATCAGCGCAGGTGGTAATGGTCCAAGTGGCCGAAGAAGAAGAAGAAGGACCATATGAAGCAGAAGAATTACCACCAGTCCAAGATCAAATTGATAGATTAATCGAAGCCAATCGCGAAATAAATGATTGAATGAGGGCTATGCAGGAAGCCCTGACTACTTTGATAGCCCACACTGCCACTAGAAGTGCTGCGCCACCTACTCGTCATTCGACAGAGGAATCCTATGGGGCAACAGAAGGGCTGGTTGAGCCTGAACCACCCGTCCAACTCAGGGTTTTGCCAATAGAGCCTGCACCACTTTCCACCTCACACATGTCACGAGAAGAGTTATCTCAGATGATAGCCCATATGATGCAACAAGAAAAAGAGAAAGAGAGGAGAGGTAGCTATAAATATCGGGTCTCGTACCCACCGAAAGTAGAAGAAGTGCCATTCCCAGCCAATTTCAGATGCCTGGACTTCGAAAAGTTCGATGGGCAAAGGATCGTCGAAAGAACATATCACCCAGTTCCTAACCGCCTTAGGCAATTAGTCTGCGGTCCCGCAGTACTGTATGCGGTTGTTCAGGTCAACCCAAACAGGAAAAGCCTTCCAGTGGTACATGTCATTGCCGGCCAGCTCTATAAAGACATGGGAGCAAATGCAGGACAACTTCATCTCAAAATTCTTTACGACAGAGAGAGAGATTTCATTAACAAACCTAGCATTTGTCAGACAGAAACGGTGAACCAGTTGAGAAGTTCATCGACCGATGGGGGACCACGGCAGTTCAATGTCGTGAATTGCCTAGTGAGGGTGAGCAGATGAAGATGTGCTTAAGGGCTCTAGACCCGATGATCTTGTATGGATTGTCGGGCAATACTTTCAATTCTTTTCGCGAGTTGGCGACGAAAGCGCATCTCGTCGAGGAAGCAGCCTCCCAGGTAAACTTCAGATCTGAAAGACAGAAGAGAGAGATGGGAAGAGTAGTAGAAACTCATCAGGTCGATAAGAGCAGAGATCAGAAAGACCGCAAGCATCCCGCTATCGATCACAAGCCAGATACAAAAGCAACGGTTATATAAGACAAGTGTAAAAGGCCTTATGCACCCAAACAAATATCGATAGCCGACAGAGAAAGGGCGAATGGCCCGTACATATTTGATATGGCTGATTTAGTTCTGATCATGGAACAATTGATCGAAGAAGGCCTGATGCATTTGCCAGAGCCTGTCCGTCCCCATGAAGTTGGACGAATAAATGACCCCAGATATTGTAAATATCATCAATGCGTCAGCCATAAGATAGAAGATTGTTTCTCCTTGAAGGGAAGGATACAGGGGTTGATCAACCAAGGGGTTATTAGCATGAAGGTACCCGAGACGATGAAGGAAACAACCGAGACAATTTCGGCAGTCATGATAGGAAATGACACTAATCGACCAACTTCATTCCTTGAGCCAAAGGAACAATGGACTCTAGTTAGTAGCAAGAAAAGACTTGAGAACAGACGAAGGCTCGTTAACCAAAGAAAGAACAGAGAAAGGAGAGAAATGATATAGGGGCAGAGACGACCTATGATAAATACGGCACATTGCCGAATGGTGTCATTTGTCGAACAAGCACCATCCGAGGAAACCTCACAAGTAACTGAGGGATAAGTTGACGCAGTCATCTTATGATCAGGAAAGCAAATGCCTGACTGTACTCTTCAAAGATCAGATGACCCGATACAAGAAGACGACATCCTTGACAAACCGCAAGAGAGACCCCACGTGCAGAAACTGAAAGAGAAGATCGTCGAGGCCACCACTAGTCAGCCAAGCCCCGAGACCAGTAGCGTACGATGTTGTGTCAGATCTGCGGAAGGTCCCCACCCGCTTAAGTATATACGACGCTTTATGTCTCTCAAAAGTGTACAGAGAAATGTTAATCAATGCATTACTTGACAGTGAGGTCAGGGAGGTTATGATGATAGAAATAGAAGAACAAATGAATAATATAGATAAATTTTAGGAGGGGTATATACCGGTGTCATAAGTCATGCATGTTGATCGTCCCTCGACAATCACTTTCTCAGAAGAAGACTGTACGATTGAATTAACAGACTCCAACCGTCCGTTGATGGTTACAAGAACGATTAGGGACACAGAGGTCAAGAAATGTATGTTAGACGATGGGTCTACCGTAAATATCATTCAATTGAAGACATTACAGAAATTGGGTTATAGGCAATTAGAGTTACGCCCGAGTCTCATGATGATTCAAGGGTTTAACCAAGACAGTCAGCGTACACTTGGATCAATCACGGTAATGTTAGATGTAAGACCCGTACCCTTATTTGCCTTTCGTACGCTTAATTTTCGGTGCCGGTATGTCCCGGATGGACCAGATTAGCGAGCCTTGATCGCGACCCTATTTTAGTACCGCATCGACCCGAGACCTATACCCCGGCGACCGCGTAGGCGCTGCGATTCCAACGCCGCGCGGCACGCCCCATTGCGATACCCTGTGTGAAAGTTATGATTGATTGCGTAATCCGAGGTGGGCCGCGCAACGTGCGTGTGTCGTGGGCCCCACTTGCACAAATTCCAAGACCATGTCACATCAATCAAACCCATGCCCCTACTCTACACACCCCATACCCCTACTCTACACACACCATACCCCCCATGCCTCTCTCTCCTCCAAAGTCAACCCTCACACCATACCCCCCATCCCTCTCTCCCATGTTACCCATCACCACCCTCATGATTCATTTTCTCTCTCCCCCCCATACAATACCATACGTAGGGGGAGAGGAGGCTTCCTCACTTCCCATTTTGCAAGTTCAAGAGATTTAAGAGAGAGTGGAGAGAGAAAGAGATTTGAGAAAGGAGAGAGAAAGAGAAAGAGAAAGATTTGAGAGAAGAGGAAGATTTGAGAAAAGTAGAGAGAGATTAGAGAGATTGAGGGTGTAGATCAAAGCTTGGAGGACCTCAACCATCATCCGGACCGTCCGGATCATCCGATCGTCAACCCGATCCAATCCAACCGTCCAACCATCCATCAAGGTGAGTGCAAGGGACAAAACCTCTCCATTTTCTTAATTTCTTTCCACTTTCCTTTTCTTTTGGGCCCACCTTGTGATGGGCAATGAGATGGATGGACTGGATCATCCATGAATGGGACCCACCTTATAATAATAATAATAATAATAATAATAAATAAATAAATAAATAAATAAATAAAAAAGAAGAGAAGGAAAGGGGGGCCGCTGGACAGTCAGCGTTTAGGGGACGCTGCTGCCCAGCAGCTCGTGGGCTACAGCCCCTTTTGGGCGTGGACAGGTCCCCACATGTGGGACCCACCTTGATGTATGCATGCAATCCATGCCATCCATCTGTTTCTCTAGCCCATTTTAGGGCTGGACGCTAAAAATGAAGAAGATCCAGATCTCAGGTGGACCACACCATGGAAAACAGTGGAGGCAAGGATGTCCACTATTGAAACTTCCATGGCTCACTGTGATGTTTGGGGACCGAATCAGCCGCCCAATATTGGGCCTACTGGGCTCCCCACGAGTTGGGGGACCTGATGGACGGATTGGATCACACCTATGTGGGCCCCACTGGAAATAACCCCAGAATAAAAAAAAAAGAAACAAAAAAAAGAATAAGAAGCACTGGACGTCCAGCGTTTGGACGTTTTGACGCTGGAACGTCCAGCGTCACTTGGACGGTGCATGGGGTCCCCACTCGTGGGACCCACCTTGATGTTTGTGTTCCATCCACGCCGTCCACTTGTTTTCCCATATCATTTTAGGGCCAGGGCCCAAGGATGAGCCAGATCCAAATCTTAAGCGGACCGCACCATACAAAATAGTTGAAATAATGATTTCTACTGTCAGAAATCATTTGGCCCACCTTTATGTTTCTAGATGGATTTGCATATCCAATATGGGGCTTTTTGGGTCCCCCATGAGATGGGGAACCTGATGAACGGAGTGGATCAGTCCCATGTAGGCCCCACATGATATAAGTATAAAAAAAAAAGAAAAAAAAAGGAGAAGAAAACGGAAAGAAGAGGCAGCGCCTCTGACGCTGGGCGTACCAGCGTCCTTGCACGCTGGCTCGGCCAGCTGGTGGCCCACTCGTGGGTTCCACCATGATGCATGTGCTGTATCCACACCGTCCATCCAGTTGGGGAGATCATTTTAGGGCATGACCCCAAGGATGAGTCAGATCCAAGTCTCGAGGGGGCCCCACCACAGAAAACAGTAGGGACAGTGGCCCTACCGTTGAAACCTTCTTATGGCCCACCGTGATGTTTATTTGAGATCCAATCTGTTCATAAGTTCACACATACATGGAAGAAGGAAAAACGAGAATATCAGCTTGATTAGAAACTTCTGTGGGCCCCACTTGCTGAGTTCATATAAAAAAAAAATATATATATAATAAAAGGGGCACAGCCGCTGGACAGGCAGCGTCCAGGGGACGCTGCTGCCCAGCAGCCTTGTGGGCCTCACCATGGGCTCCACTCGCTAGGCCCACCTAGAATGTATGTGCTTTACCTATTCCGTCCATATGTTTTTCCTAGCTCATTTTAGTGGCTGAGCCCGAATTTTAAGCATATCCAAACGGTAAGTGGGCCATGCCACGGGACAATAGTGGGAATGATGATCTCCATCGTTGAAAGCTTCTCCGTTTTGCAATGATGTTTATTTGTCACCCAACCTATTCATAAGTGGCTGGGCCCAAAATTTAAGCATATCCTAATGTCAAGTGGACCATGCCACAGTGGAAATGATAATCTTAAATGTTGAAACCTTTCTAGGTTCTACAGTGATGTTTATTTGCCATCCAACCGGTTCATAAGATCACATGGTTATGGATGAAGGAGAAAACACAAGTATCTGTTTGATTCAAAACTTATTGGGACCAGATGGGTACCACGCTGCCCAGCAGGTGGCCCACCCTATGGGTCCCAACGTGATGTATCTATTTGCTCCACCATAATGTATATGATTTATCCATGCCGTTCACTTATTTTGTCGACCTACCTTGTATGTGCAGGCTCAAGTATGGGGCCGATGTGGTCTCAAGTGGGCTATGCCACGAAGACCTTTACATTTCCAATGGGACCCATAGTCCGGGTCCCACTCTCCGTATATATTGGGCCTTTTTAAGGCCAATGTTACATGATATGTTTGGTAACATGCTAGTATGATTAGCTTAATATGTCACACTGATAGCATGCTTAGTATAATGAATATCATGCTCATTCATATGCCCATACGCATCATTTGTATGCCTGTTATGGATCATGATTAACCATAGCATATGTTAGTTGGCTTGTTATACTTAGGGGACCCGTGTGAGACAGGGTCGCCCCACATGATTGCGCAGTATGCGTAAGTTTGGTGCATGACTTGGATTGTATGACTCATGCATTTCGCATTATGTATGTCACGATCGCTTTCACACCCTAGCAGTATCAGGGTGGTGGCCACCATAGTCACATCGTGGTTGGCAGTATTGGACACCGGAAACTTGTTCTAGTACGTGGGCGCTATGGATGTCCTTGGGTGAAAGTCCCTAAACCCTGTGGTACCAATAGGATGCTCCGGCGTCGAGACTGAGTGGATAACATGAGCGCCCGTGTGCCAAATACCAGTAGGCCGCGTCTCCCACTGTGTCGAGGTCGGTTGGAAAGGGGTGTGACCTTATCCGCCCGGGTGAAGTGGGCTGTAAGCTAGGTCGAGTCTGACCAGCTCATGGAATGGGTCCGCTATCGGCGAGCCGGGTGGGCATTGGCATACCACTGACGAGGCGGATAGTGAGGTCTTTTCTACTCGCTTGGTTACGCGCGCGATGTGCGGCGGCCAAGATTAGAGGATACTAGACCCCGGTGATGTCCCAGATGATAACTATTTTGATATGTGGATCAGTTGAGGATTGACGTGTTTGCATTGCATCTCTAGCATGTAACACTCGGCCATGTAGGCCCTTGCATTCCATAGCCTTGGGATGGCTGACAGCATTCATGAACTTAATAACTTAGCCCTCAACTACTTTCGCTTACTCTGATATCTGTATACTTGTCATATGCATCACACGCGCACACACGCACTCTACTGGGCTTCGTAGGAAGCTCATGCGCGTTTGTTTACACTGCAGGTACTAGAGCCTATCAGCAGCGTTGAGCGCGGTTCATGTACCTGATATTTTGGACTTCTGATTCATGTTGTATTTCCCTTTCCAGTACTGTACTCAACAAACTTATTAGTGGACATTTGATGATGTTTTATGATTTTGTTTATGCTCCTGTACAAAAAAAAATTTACCCTGAAAATCCTCCTGGTAGGATCCTAGGATCGAAACCTGGCACATGAGAGCTAGGAGCCGAGAATGGGGTACTACGGAGGCTGTTGGCACCAAGGTCGGCGGTCGGGAATTTAGTGAGCCCAGTCCCCGGGTTTGGGGTGTGACATTAGAGATCGAAGAATTGACGACAAGAGTAACATGTCAGGTGATCGACGCAGTGACAACATACAATCTCCTCTTAGGAAGACCCTGGCTCCATCAGAATCGCATAATCCCTTCGACGTATCATCAATGCTTTAAATACAACAGGGACGGGGTCCAATACAGGGTAGCAGCGGATCCGAAGCCAAACATAATAGCTGAGTCATTTTTGGCCGATGCAAAGTATTATAACCTCACCGACAACAGTAAAATTGGCAAGAAGCCCGATATAATGAAGAAAGGGCAAGGGGCAAGACCTCGAGTTGAAAAGTTTGTGCAGAAAAGCAAACCTCAGCCCATCACTCAGAGGAGACCCCAACATCACTCGGAAGATCAACCTCAGCTGATCACGAAGAAGTTTTATGTGGTACCACCACATTTGCGTCAGCCAGGGCAGTCTGTGTTAAAACTAATCTTAGATCAACACATGAGTGTGCTCAAATCTAGCTTCAACATGCCGATACCTAAGATAGGAAGAGTCAAACCATTCTCGAAAGCTCGAAGCCAATTCATCGTGCCATCAAGAGATATCACTTAAAAAGATATCAAATTTCACTCAGTGCCAAGTCGGCCAATATCATCAGCAGAAGAAGAAGAAGAGGAAAGAGAATTTATCCAACCTCGGCCGATAGAGGAGAAGAGATAAAGCAGAGCCAGTCGGAAGATTATGAGAAACATGGGATTCTCTGGCTAAGATTTCAGCACGAAGAAGAGGTTGCTAGCTCCGTTTGAAGAATATAAACAAGTATATAGAAATGGAGAAGGTCTAGGAGCTAAGGCAAGTGTGAACATGGTAACCATCAGACCTGTGGAAGAAATACAGCTGCAAGATCCTACTGACGTGATCCAGCCAAGTTTCACACCTGTGCAACTAGAAGATGGTGGACAACCAACAATTGATGAACTTGAAGAAGTAAATTTGGGTACTCTTGAAGAATCCAGGAACACATACCTAAGCAGAAACGTTCCGGAAGATAAAAGAGAGAAATATATACAATTGCTGGGAGAAAATAAAGACGTATTCGCCTGGACATATTTGGAAATGCCAGGGCTTAGTCCGACAATCGCCATGCACAAGCTAAGCATTATAAAGGAGAAAAAGCAAGTAAAGCAACCTCAACGATGGTTTCACCCTGACATCGTACCCAAGATTGAGGAAGAAATCAAGAAGCTGATCCAGGTCGGGTTTGTTTGAGAGGTGAAATACCCCTGGTGGATCTCGAATATCGTGCCAGTCAAGAAGAAGAGTGGATAAATCCGAGTTTATGTCGACTTCCGGAATCTTAATGAGGCCTGCCCTAAAGAAGATTTTCCTCTCCCCATCCCAAAATTGTTGATTGATAGCACGATAGGATATACAGTGATGTCCTTCATAGACGGTTATTTGGGATACAATCAAATCCATATGGCTCCAAAAGATGAAGAAGTTACAACCTTTCGCACGACGCTCGGCATCTACTGTTACCGCGTAATGCCACTTGGGTTAAAGAACGCAAGGGCAACGTATCAACGCGTGATGCACGTTATATTCCAAAATATGATGCAAAAGCACGTTGAATGTTATGTGGATGATTTGGTTGTGAGGTCAGCCGATCATGAACAACACAAGGAACATCTGAGACAAGTATTTCAGCGATTGCGCAAGAAGAGTCTCTGTATGAATTCGTTGAAGTGCGCATTTGAAGTTTCTTCAGGAAAATTTTTGGACTTTGTTGTCAGGCATATGTGTATAGAAATCGACCCTGCAAAGATCAAGGCCATCAGAAAAATGCCACCACCAAAGAATTTGAAACAGTTGAAGAGTTTTTAAGGCCGCGTGGCATACCTGAGAAGATTCATCTCAAACCTGGCCGGCCGTTGTCAGCTGTTCTCCCGCCTCAATAAGAAAGACGTTAAGTTCGAATGGGATGACGCTTGTCAGAAAGCTTTTGATTCGTTGAAAGAAATACTCCAGAATTCTCCAGTCCTTGCCGCCCCCAATCAAAGGAAAGCCGCTGATTTTATATATCGCAGTAGGTGATAATTCACTAGGGGTGCTTCTGGCACAGAAGAATGAAGAAGAGAAAGAAAACGCACTATATTATTTAAGTCACACACTGGTGGGAGCCGAATTCAACTACTCGGCAATCGAGATGTCTCGCCCTCATTTTCGCCGTGAAGAAACTTAGGCATTATTGCCTCTCACATCAGATAACATTGATATCCAAGGCGGATCCGATCAAATTCCTCATGAACCGGCCTATGTTGTCTGGGTGACTAGCTAAGTGGGCCCTTCTCCTCTCAGAATTCGACATCATGTATGTCCCTGCTCGAGCTATCAAGGGACAAGCTATCGCAGATTTTCTCGCTGCACACCCAATCCCGAGCAATGAAGAAATGGAATGTGATCTCCCAGATGGCTAGGTTGTGATGGTTGGAGAACCACAACCCTGGCAGATGTACTTTGACAAAGCCTCCAGGTCGACAGGGGCAAGAGCAGGAGTTATACTCATCAATTCGCAGGGAGATTTGCTACCTTACTCATTTACGATCGTGCCAGCTTGCACCAACAATGAAGCAGAATATTAAGCCCTCATCATCGGACTACAGCTCACCCTAGAAATGCGAATCAAAGCAATACAGATTTATGGTGACTCCAGGCTAGTCATCGGACAATTGACGACAGAATATGAAGTCTGCAAACCTGAACCATCCCATTTCTGCCATTAAGCACAATCATTATTCAATCAATTTCGGAACAGTAATATTTCACATATACCGAGGTAAGAGAATGTAAAAGCTGATGCATTGGCCAGTCTGGCCGCTGCTCTGGCTAATCCCGGGGGCAGCCCACTCCAAGTAACAATTGAAGAAAGAAGAATTCCACCGACAGCTGTACTGCGTGATGGTAAATCAAGCGTAAGCCCTATCTGCTGTTTTGAGATTACAGAGGAGAGTGACTGGAAAAGGCCATTAATCGACTATTTGAAATACGGGTCTTGACCAAAAGATCCCAAGATGCACACGCAAGTCAGAAGATGCGCTGGTTCATTTATAATGCAGAACGATATTCTTTACAAATGCTCATATGAGGGAGTATTGTTGCGTTGCTTGGACCAAGATGAAGCATATGCCACATTGAAAGAGGCACACAGGGGAGAGTGCGGTGCTCACCAAGGAGGCAAGAACTTACATCACTGTGTTCGACACATGGGATATTATTGGTCAACGATGACAAAAGATGCGATAGAATATGTCAAGAAATGCCATCAGTGTTAGATTCACGTAGATATCATACACTCGCCACCGGAAGAGTTGCACCAATCAGTGATATCTTGGCCTTTCGCCGCCTGGGGCATAGACGTGATCGGACCGATCAACCCACCCTCATTCCGGGGGCATTAATACATCCTCGATCAACCCACCCTCATTCCGGGGGCATTAATACATCCTGGTCGCAACAGATTACTTTTCCAAATGGGCCGAAGCAGTAGTGCTTAGGAATGTGAAGGCTAAACATGTTGAAGGTTTTATCCGTCATACTATATTATACCGGCATGGTATCCCAGAGAATATCACAACCGACAATGAAACACCCTTCAAGAATGCCACTATCGATAAATTATGAGCGAAGTTCAAGATCAAACACTGTTATTCGACACCTTACTATCCTCCTGCAAATGGATTGGCCGAAGCCTTTAACAAGACTATCGTGAAAATGAAGAAGACAGTGGCAGAGAATAAGGATTGGGATAGACGGTTGCCTGAAGCATTATGGGTATATTGGACTACACACTGCACAACCACTCAAGCTACACCCTTCTCACTGGTATACGGTACTGAAGCCGTAGTCCAGATGGAAATGCAGGTTGAGTCACTACGGGTCGTACTCCGACACTCCCTGACGATCGAGCACAATGCCAAGATCAGAATGGTTGAACTCGATGCCTTAGATGAAAAGAGGTTCGCCGCTCAACAAAGGCTTGAAATGTTTCAAAAGAAAATCTTAGCTTCATACGATAAACGAGTCCGTGGCAGGTCGTTCAAGAAGGGTGATCTGGTACTAATGATGAAACGCCCAACACCAGCCTAAGACCAGAAAAGCAAATTCGACCCGAAATGGGATCCGGTGTGCATCATCGACGAAGTTTACTCTAATGGAGCCTATCGAGTGGTCAATTGCAAAGGACAAAGCATCAGCTCCCTAGTGAACGGTCGGTTTCTGAAGAGATATTACACGTGACATTTGTTTATCATCGTGATTTGTAAACGCCCCATCAGAGGGAAAGTGTAATAAACAAAATACCGAAAGTAATGAAGCAATACGATAATAAATGTTAGCAATGTTAAATACTAATCATTCATTCTGTGTATATGCACGCATGTATCAGGAAAATTGCTAGAACCCGAAATACGCCAAGGATACGGCATTTTCTTCCCAAGACTGCCAAAATTTAAGATAAAAGAATGGATCAGAAGTTGAAACTTGTTCAGAATATGACCTCCATGAGCGTAGGTCTAGTCCTGACAGGGGGGTGATTATTTACTTGTGATTCGTCATTTCTTTCATACTGTTTTTCTAAAACAAAGATAAATGACACAACTCGCAACACATCAGAAATACACACGTATTATATATTTCATTGTTACAAAAGGTTTTCTTTTAACATACAATAGGAACATTTCTTATACAAAATTACATTTAAGTTATTTAGAAATTGCTCAAATAATTCTATTACTAATTCCTGAGCAGCCTTCTGTGTCCTCTCTGCCTCTGCCAAAACCTAGACAGGATCGGGGACATCCCGGAGTGATTGTTGCAATGTCGTTACTTGGGTCGCCAAGGCGTCATATTCAGTTTTTTGCTGATCGAGTGTTGCTCACAAACAGGATTCCTGACTGTCAAGCCGTATTTCCTGGAGGTGGATCAGTGAACGTTCGGCTTGGAGACGATTGATCTCTTCATCCAGCGTTGCGATACGGGCTGCAGCTTCTTGACGCTCAGTGTTGGTCCTCTGGCACTTTGAATTAGTTACCGCCATTTGTGCTCTCCCCGATTCAAAATGTGGAAGGAGGGTCCGTAGCTGATCGTGCTTGGTATCGACAGAAGGATCAGCTTTAAGTTCCCTAGCTTCCTTAACCTGCGCAACCTCATCTTTGAATAAAGCTACATATTGACTTAATGTAGAAGCATCTATGCCAAGCCACTCGGCGTGCACCCCCAAAGACTTCACCCCTGCATCGAGTAATCGCTCTTCCTCCACATTTCTCAAAGCTTCAACAATAGATGATAGAAGCGTTTTCAGAACTCTGGCATGTTCATCCTACAAGATGGGGAGTAAGCTTGATTTGTTTGTTCATCCACATACTCTTTCCATATTTCCTCAAGTATTTGTTTATACATGTCATCACAAGAGGAAGACGTTTTAGGATGATTGTTAATAACCACGGTTGGTTCTTCCCTTGAACAAGGACAATGCATGATCACTTGTAAGATGAAGAGTTATATGATGGTTGATAGGCATATCCATACAAGTGATCATGCATTGTCTTAACCGGTTGGCCACTATTCACCCACTCCTTTTGTTGCTGCACACCTCCTATCATAACCGGTGGAACACTCACGTTATTTTCAATCCGGTAATCACGTAATGTTTTTTCCAGATGATTATTCGATTTTGCTTTGTTCCTGTATTTCCCCATCGTCTTACGTCGTGTCTCAATATGTATATTGCTTTCATTAATGGGGGGGAGGGGGGGGGGGGGGTTAATGGAGGTTCTTTGAATCTCAGAAAAATACTCATGCTTGGAGGGATCCCGATCACAATAAGTTTGGGTTCCCCAATCTGACGTCTCATCCTCCAAAAGGTACTTATACGCACCATTTGTCCAATTATACATGATGAAATTTTAAGGAATTGGAAGCTACCCTAATTTAGAAAAAGAACAAAAAGAAGGGAGATGGGGAGATGTTACCCGTGAAGGTGAGAACTATGTCAGCAACAATGTCCTACAAAAATAAAAAAATTGTTAGTAATATAGAAAAAAACATAAAATCTACTTCTATAAAATTGAAAATCCTATGTAACTAAAACTACCCTATAGCTACTAGAACAATTAGAACCGTTTAACCTTTTTCTCCGGCAGTGGCGCCAAAAACTTGTTCGCTCGCCTCAAGTGCAAGGCTGCGATGTAGTAATAAATCTCCGTAAGACCGAGATCGATCCACAGGGAAAGAGGTAAACAATTCCAACTACTCTAATAACTTGAATCTAAGAAGTTTTTAGAAAATAGTTTTTAAGAACTAAATAGGAAATCTGAGATTTGGGTAGAACTAGAGCATCAAGGATCCACTTGTAGTAGTTCTATACCAATCCATTCATCCAAGCACAACACAATTAGAATTAAAGTCCTATCTCTCATCTAATTGGATGATATAACATTCAAGCACAAACAGTCCCACTTAAATTTGAAAATCAAATTTCTAGTTCTAATGAAGCACATAGAACTCAAACTTGTAGCCTTCGAAGTAACAGTCATGCCAAGAGACTATGGCATGCTCTGGGGTTACTACAATTCGAATCTAAACAAACTCATCATGGCAATCTTAGAGAATTGCATGGAACTCATGTCCGGAGTACACAAACTCTCATAATTCATCTAAAAATTCAAACTAGAAGTTCAAAATCCAAAATTAAGAAAAAAGGTACTTGAAATAAAAGAATTAAAGCATTAAAACCAACTACAAATTTCACCTCTAGCTCTTGCTAAGAGGTTAACTAAGAAAAAGCATATTAAAACTAGAATTAGAACTCAGAAAAGGAAGAAAAACTAGCTGTAGGAGGTTAGGTATCCTCTTAGGACTTGAACTCCTTGCTTCCCACGTCCTTGACTGCCTTGGAATAGAAGAGAGCACCTCCTTTTATAATATAGCAAGAGTACCGCAACATAACATATTTTGTTTCGCTTCGTACGGCTTAACCAATGGTAGGTTTGCTTTCAAATTTGATTTGTAGCTTCCTTATAATGTGATCTTCCTCATAGATGATTTAGATTTCCAAGATTATCTTCTGAATGGGCCCACCAATCAGATAAGAGACCGCCTCTCAAAATCACGCAATTCGGGTACCTCCAGAACCAATCATCTTGCTTTCATCGCTATGGAGTGTACAAAGGTCGGATTGATCTCAAATTTTGAACATTGGTAGAAACCTTCCTCCTCTAGATAATAGATGGATTAAATTTTACAAATTAACTCCAGAATTGGGTGCAAAAATTAGAACACTTAGGCCTTTTATAAAATCTGCGTAGTTGAATCTTTCTGGATGGTCCATCTTTCTTTAACTGGTACAATCAAACCATACATCCTTTTGATTTGAAACTTTGTGGTTATTCATATATGGATGTGTCTAGAAGATTGTTAAATTGGATTTTTCATATCATCAATGATGGGCCACCTGGACCATTACAGTGTTGAACAACGAAATCTGAAAACCTTCTGGATAGTTCGTATTGTTTTGGCCGCCACGGTCAATCCGTAGCTCCGACCAACACGAAACTACTTGGGTTATTTCGGCGTCGAGCTCCTCTTCGACATGGATTTGTTAGATTTCTAAATATCATCAAGATGGTCCCCAAAAACTGGGCCGAAAAACTAAAAATGGGACTGCCTGTATTTGAAATCTGCTTTAGGAAGTGCATGGCCGACTTGTCATCCGACCGGTCGGCCGGCCGGTCAGACCACAGGTCGGCCTTCATAAAATTAGTCCAGAGAGTTTGCTATTTCTTAAGCGTTTGGCCGGCCGGCAGGTTAGTCTGTAAATTGTGACTTTTTCACACTTTTCTTCCTCCATTGCATTGCATCTTTCCTCCATCTCATATCCTTTATTTTTTTTTATCTTCAAGGCATACAAAGTGACTCTTTTAACCATGAATTGGTGAAGTCTCCTTCTCATTCCTACAATCACAAAAACATGTATTAGATGAGTCTTTTAAACATGAAAACCATGCATATAATGTGATGTAATGGGTTGTCAAATGTATAAGTTAGAGGCTCAACATGGCCTTGATTATTGTCATTCCTTGGAGCGAAGAAATGATTGGCTCAGGCAAGATAATAGGCGCAGAAGTGTTGGCAAGAGCAATCACTGACAAGAACAATGACAGATATCAACATATAGAAACCGCAGAAAGAAAGAAAAATAAACAAAAGGGTAAAGACGGGTAATATATCAGTAGCTTCAAGAGCTTCATCAACCGAAGCATTAGTTGAAGTAATGGGCGTTGATGGCATTGGGGCACATTCAGGTACAGTCTCTGTCGTTGGCTTAGGCAACTAAGGGGAAGAGAGTACAACGATCTCGGGTGCGATAACAACTGGGACTGGTTCAGCCGCAGAGGGCATCTCCGTGACAGGCTCAGGCACGCTAGCAATATCAGAAACCACAGCCTCCCGAGAGGGCAAACCAACCTCTTCAATCCTAATATCTTCGTTATGCGGAAGGTTCAAGGGAGGTACCACCCCCTCTATAGCAACATCAGTTCTTCTCTCAGGAACAGGGCTAGCAGCGGTTGTGTAATGACCCAGGTTTTCGAAATAATTAAAATAACTATTTAATTAATTATTTAGTAAATTACGTGATTTATTATATTGATAAATTAATAATAAATAATCCATAGGGAATTAGTATAGGATCCTTTTATTAAAGTTGCTCAAAATAAATCCTAGAACAGCGTAGAGGTGTCGAATTTCACAAAACTCACAAATTTATAATAATTACGAAAATGCCATGAGTTAAACTTAAGTTAAACTGACGATTTTAATTATGCCAGTTTCTGAAGATCAGTTTCATGCTAAACTTCATATAATAGTTTAAGGGCATATTTTAACTATACATGTTAAATTTTAGCCCTCCGATCATCCTTCAAATACCCTAATCAGAAATTGGGCCATGAGTTAGCCATCTAACTTCAGATTTGCCTCATTTTTGGTGTCATGCCCTAAAACTCCGTGGACTACCTGATGGTCGGAGTAGATTTCTTACATACATTACGGTGGCACCCACGTGCACTATGTGCACAAACCGGCACCGATCAAACATGCATTGACCGCGTGTTACGAAGACGAACCGTCTTCTTCACCGAACGCTGCAACAGTGTTGCACGCTGTCCGTCCAAGCATCACATGCCGTTCGTCAGTGGGCCCCATTTGGCACATCTAAGCCATCCATCAGACTTATCTCCTCGACGCAATCAACCATCCTAAGTCTCCCTTTCATCAAACAAACAACGGACCCTCTTCAAGTCACCGTCCAAATCAAAAGAGGCTAAGATCCAGACCGTTACTTTGCATGGTAGCCTACAAGCTGCTCAGTTAGAGTCGTGTGGACCCCACCTAGGTCTCCAACGTTTCACTTGTGGCTTTGTCTGCAAGAAACGAAAAATGAAATCCTTCTCCAACTCAAACTCCACAAACGTCGGTCCGATTGTCTTGCCACAAACACCAGCCATCCAAGTCCATCTTGGACCGGCCAAACGTATCTAGGATATCGTATAAAACCCCCCCTAGGTGTCATTTTCCTGGTAGAGAAAACGTAGAGAGAGAGAAGGTCGGGTAGAGAGAGAGAGAGAGAGAGAGAGAGAGAGAGAGAGAGAGAGAGAGAGAGAGAGAGAGAGATCGTGTGGAGGGGAGGGCCCCATCCACCTATTGCGGCTGCTGCTGTCAGACCCTCTTCCAGGAAGAAGAAGAAAGAAGAAGAAAGAGAAAAAAAGAAAGGAAGGAAAAGAAGGAAAGAAAGAAGAGGAGGTGGAGCCGAGTCAACCTAGTGAGTCGACCCACTGAGTTAGTAAGAATCCGGTTCAAACAGTAATCTTATGTGAGTTGTTTCTTGTATTGTTTTTCACTATGTGATCCTAATTTTCATCGCTTATTTGTATTTAAATTCACACTTTACAAGAAGTTTTGATTTGATTTGAATTATGTTTTAACTTGTGAGTTACATTGTTGATTTTTAGAATTCTCTATGAATCATATTATTGAGATTTTATATGAGTTTGATATTGAGTGGGGTTGTACATATGTATGATGATTTTGAGTTTGTTTTTGGAAAGCGGTTTAAGGTATTGATTTGGTTCATGCATGACATGGTTTTGGGTGAGCACCCTGGTGTGTGCGACAGGCCCTGTAGATTCTTGTAATTAAGTGCCCATGTGCGCGCGATGGATTGTATCCCCCCTTCGGTTGTGGCCGGTAGGGTGAGCACCCAGGTGTGTGCAAGAGACCGCTATGCAGACCATTTGGGTGTTCTGTTGATTTTGCCTAGTTGGGTGAGTATCGTGCAACAGACTGCTATGCAGACCATTGGAATGGTTGTGGCCGGTTAGGTGAGCACATAAAAGAGACCGCTACGCAGATCATTGGAGTTGGTTGTGGCTGGTTGGGTGAGCATGGTACAAAAGACCGCTATGCAGACCAAAGGATAATGGAGAGATTGGATGGAATTAGCCCTGGATGTTCTATTGAGGCCTATACTGGAGTTAATTGAGATATACTTGCATATCATGCGTCATATGCGTGTTTTCAGAAATTCTGGTTTGGTGAAATTATCTTTGGATTATTAGTGGATTGTATTTTAACTGTTATGTAGCTTTATGTATTGAATTACATGTGTTAAGCTGTACGAGATTACTCACCTCACTAGCTTTTATAGCTGACGCAGTGTTATGCAATTAACCGTAGTGACATGTGATGATTTAGGAGACTTCAAGGAAGTGATTCCAGATGAAGAAATACTCTAGAAGATTTTGTGAATTGATTTATTTTAATTTTATTTTGAAAGTATTGATGTAATAAGGCCCATTAAATGGCCATTAGTTTAGACAACTTTGAACAATTTCGTAGACCCGTTGATTAATAGTTTAATTTTCAAAGTTTGGTTTAGTTTGATTCTATATATTTGGTACCATGTGAATGGAAAGAGAAAAGTATCAGTTGAGAATGTGAAGAGTTTATTCATTATTTATATAACACCCTTGATTTTGAGATTTGAGTTATATACTCGAGTGTCGAATTTTGAAGGCGTTACAGGTTCGGGTTTCTTTGTCAGCGGGGTTTGAAAGAGGAGGATCTTCAGCTTGCACCCCACTGTCAAAATTCATGGGGATAGCTTCAGTATCTGCTTCAGGCACAAGGTTATCATATACAGGTTCATTATCATTAACTTCCCCTGTGGGGTAATCTCCGCTCAGATTAGCCTGAGAGCTCATCTCCCCTTCCTCCCTTACTTCACCCATGTTATCAGCCGGGGGATCGCCGACAGCTCTGGAAAGTTGTTCTTACAATCTCTCAGCGGCATATAATTTTCACATCTCATTAATGTCTTTACCACCATTAACGATCAAGCGACACTGAGCAGTTTTCACTCGACGTTCTGTCCATCTCACCGGCATTTCATCATCGCTATCCTCGGGAACTGATCGGTGAGATAAACCACCCTAACTCAGCCGACCTTGTTCATTACTGCCCGGAGTATTAGTCGAAGCAGTCCTCACGACAGTATCATCGACCCTTGAAGCGGACTCACCATCACCATCCTCATCATCATTAACGTCATCTTCATCATCGACATCCAACTCTATAGCCACTGCGGGGAGATCTGAGTCCTCTTACATTATGTTCTGCTGACCGTAAGCTACCCAGCCTTCAAGAGTATGTTTAGGTTTCTCGTGGTCAATTATCACATTTAAAGAAGTCTCGATCTTTCGTACACCCGGAAGAGAAGGTTGATGAAGAGATTCCGCCACGTACCCGAGCCCGTCAGCAGGAGAAGGGTCGATGATTAGTGGTGTAACAAAGACATGCTCGCTTACGAGCTTACAATTCTGGATCCGAAAATACTGATGAGACCACCACCGCATCCAACCGAATGTAGCCCCTTATATATGTTTAGTACCCGAGATAATGAACTTGCAACCTGTCTCGGAAAGCAAGAACTGACTCCACATCCACTTCCAATTGACGGGCCGGGTGCCATACGCCTGCTGCTCAAGTGTAACCGGCTCTAAAGTTTCCGGCACTCCTTGGTCGAAGCCGAATTGTCGAGCGAAGTGACTCGGGTAATACGGCTCTCTTAAGAATTCCTGACCTTCTCTAAAAGGGAGAGACCCAGTGTGAATCGAAGTGAGGAAATCACGTTCATAAGGGTTGAGATCCTCATTATCCTCACGTAGCTAATCATCAGCCCCCTTGGTGCCGGGAAAGTGAAAGAAGTCTATTTAATTGCTGTCGGCAATCCTCTGCCCCACTGTTGTCAGGTTCTGCGCATCCATTTTTCGTTTCTGAAAGAAATGGAGCGGGATGTAACCCCTCTGCATATAGCCCCCAGATTCGATGCCATATACCTAGGGAAAGTAAACACCTAGCCAACCAGCGAAGTAATGCCAACCGCAGTAAGCAGAAGTCATCTTGTATGATGCCCGCTCCTTGTTACTGATTACATATCCGAAAGCTCTGTAGATAGAACACAAAACCACCGGGGCTAGGGCGTAACGACGACCATTGGCCAGACCTCCCACTACGACAAAGCAAGAAACTCTCAGACTATCCGCCTGCCTAGAACTGGACAAGGTGACTGAACTCAGCCAATATGCCAAGAAACCGGCAAGTTCACATGTGGGAGATAGATCATTTGGCTCAGGAAACCTTTCCCCAATCTTGGCCCTCAGATACGTGCCATCATCATGATGTTTGTCATACATTGAATAGTTCAAGCTGAAAAGAATAAAGAATCGTCAGCAGAAGAAGAAACAGAATAGGACAGAAAGATCAATGCAAGTCATAAAACTTACTCTAACCCATGACTGAAATAAACTAGACAATCCTCCAGAGTTAGCTTATCCTTGATGCCCATGAACTGTGGAAGCTCGGCAAATAGTTCATAACAGGCCTCAGAAAAGAAACCTTCGCTTGTACTCTTCCTTCTTCGTGACAATTCGATATCACAGGGAACCCATTCGTCATATATCCGTCCCTTAACCGGAAGCCCTGCAATCCGAACCATATCCCACAGGGTGATGCTCATCTCTCCACAGGGAAGGTGGAAGGAGTTAGTGATGGAGCTCTAGTGGTTCAAGAATCCCTTCAAAACCCAGGGATCACGACAAAAATAACTAGAAGTTGCTTGTATTACCTTGAAAAGGCCAACCTCTCTTAGAACATCACCGTGACGTTCCAGAATACGATTCGCCCAAGCTTCATTCCCCGGACGACGAGCCAAATGACCCTGAGTGTGATAAGCACTTGTCTCCCATACTTCTGTATCTCGCAAGTGATGGAATCTTTGGCGAAGGGTCTCGAAATAATCATTTGGATATGGTCTGCGAGGATTGTAATTTGGCTCAAGAAAGACCATCTCCTTCTCCTCCATCACCATTTGTTTCCTCCCATTTTCAAGCACGGCGTAACTGAGAAACGACACCGGGGCAGATGTCAAACTCTCCATGCCATAGAAAGAATTGGCGCGACTGACGTCCGACGGATTGATGTTGAGAGAACGGTGCCTCTGAAAAGTCCTTGGATATCAGATGTGTTCCTTGGTATAGGGATTTCGAATCGACAATGTCTGTATCATCAGCTTGCATGAAGACCACGCAATCTTCATCTTATCTGCCTTAGAACGAGCTTGCTTGACTAAATATTCATGCTTAACACCCCTGCCGGCCGCCCTCGGACGACCACGTCTACCAGTTTGTAAGGGGACAGATGGCCCAGCCTCACCCTCCTCCGAGCCTACATCATCTTCTGTCTGAAAACCAGCTAGTGGGGCATACCATGTATCCCACTCTTCTTGTGTTCCCCTATCCTTCGGAAGTGGGACAACCCTATCAACAAACACTTTCTGTTGAATGAACTTCGGCACCGTCAAGAGGCGCTCGAAGAAACTAAAGGTTTCTGGTGGATGAAACCATTGGGGATTCTGCTCTGACAGTCTTCCAACGTTCTTTGGTGTAGCTCGCTTGCGTTTGTGTTGAACAGAAGGAGAACCTGACAATCCGGCCCTCGAAGAACCAGCTTTCGAAGGACCACATTTTGAAGAACTACCAGCCATTATGATCTACAAAAGCACACAAAAAACTTAGATCCAGCCCAGAAAACAAAGGAATGCTTATGCAGAGAGAAATCAACATTCACGAGACCCGAGGGGTACAAGCAGAGAAGAAGAAAGAGACGAAAGCCAAATGAATAGCTAAGACTTCAATAAATTACATCCAAATCAACAGAAAGGGAGATAAAATGGTGATACTCATAACCCGATATCATCAACATACATACAAACAAGAAGAGATAGAAGAAAAGAGAAAATGGTTTAATCATCATTCATTAACCATAAAGACAATTCAAAATACTTTGATTGCTATGACAATTGTTCAAGACATTTAAAGTTAAGCTCATCACAAAGTGACGCAAAATTAGGGGTCCCTGTCCCCCACGGTCAGAAGACTATCTCAATCTTGTAATAATAGAAGAACTCGAGCCTTTAGTTCGTCTACTTTCTCTTGGACTTGGACCTCCTTGGAGATCAAATCCATCAGATTGGAGATGCGCTGCTGTACGGAATCGAGGTTCAGATATTCCAACTTAGCCTGGCGCCTCATAGCGGGAATTTTAACTACAAGCCTCTCGCGGATCCTCCAGGCATCCCTCACCGATCTCCAAATCCCAGCACGACGGTCTTGAACTTCCGCCTTCGCATATGGAAGGATAGCGACAAGACGTCTCTCGTTGACCCAGTTTTCTCTCCTCAGAGAATGATACTTGCCCAGCAAGTTGAAGAAAGAAGTAGCCATGCGGGGCTCCGCTTCCTCAAGAATTGCCAACTCCTCTTGAAAAGGAAAGTCACCGATTAAACCAAGCGTATCTTCGCTATACTCGTCGGAGATAGAAGCCATAAGGGAGATATTCTTAATAGCTTTCAGAATGGCGCGAGAATCAATGTCCAGACGACATAAGGCATCAGATACTTCGTCAAGTCGACTATCCAGAGATGACCAAGTATCGGGTTGATCGAGAGAGTCGAGAAGCCGTTGAAGGCAATCACGGGCAGTGCGCAGAGAAGCACGGGTTCTAACCATTATCTGCTAAGAACAAGACTAGCAACCCGAACTGAGAATCGTAGTGATTCAATGAAGAAAAGAAAGCATGCAAACGTATTTAAAACCGATCCAGTGATAAAGGAAAGCGCGTACAGGTATGCCTAAACTTTAATTAGACTGATGACTTAAGCCATAAAACTGAAATTAAGAATAATCGGGATAGACCTGACACCCACTTGAAACAACAATTACATGTTTAAATCCTCACAAGGGGGTGTCTGATCTCATTTACCCCAAAATAAACAATCTCTGATGCCATAACAAGAGATTCGTCAAGCTATGACATGAGTACTATAGCCACCATTAAAGATTTTGGGCCAGACTAATCCTAAAGTTTCAAAAATTGCCAAGTCCAAGATTGGGTGCGCAAGCTCTGGCGCACCCAAAAATACCAAAATTCATCTAAGTCTGAGATTTGGTGCGTAGGGTCTGGCGCACCCCAGAAAGCCCAAGATTACAAAATTCATCCAAGTCCAGAATCAGGTTGCGCACGTTCTGACGCACCCATATATTCCAAACTTCGGGTATTTTCATCAAGTCCGAGACTTGGGTGCGCAAGCTCTCACGCACCCACATATTCCAAAATTTTAAAAATTGTTCCAAGTCCTGAGCTTAGGTGCGTCAGTACTGGCGCACCCATCTATCCAAAAATTTTCCTAAGTTCGAAATCTGGGTGCGCAACCTCTAGCGCACCTGAAAAATGGACAAAACCCAAACTTACCCAATAAATGGGTGCGCTAGCGATTTAAACGGGTGCGCTAACAAAAAAAAGGGTGTGCCAGTCTGCTCGATAATGCACAGTGAAGAGAGTGAAATGAGGAAATGATCACAACTATCATATTTATAGGGGACTCGAAGTCCGGTGCACTGCAACGGATGGTTGTCCATCCGTCACAGCACACCGGAGGGGCATCTGTTGGGGTCTCAAAATATCCAACCCGTTGAAACAAAATTTTGCTCGAATACTACGGGAGCGCACCCAAAAAATCAGTCTGGAATACCTCCAAAATTACACCAAACGCACCTATAAATTCAAGCCAAAACGGGAATAAAAGAGTGGGGGTTCCTAAGACCTCCGGCGCACCCATAAATTATAAGGTGCCCCAGACCATACATTGGCCAAAAAATGACTTTTGGTGGGCCCCACATCGCACGATGACCAAACTAGTTCCAAAATTGGGTCATGGGCATATAGGTGACCACTAAAAAGAGTGGATGAACAGTTATCATCCAAGTGGGCCCCACAAATCAGAGATAGATTGTAATTAAAGTCAGAAATGCAATACAACGGCTGCCGGAGCACCCGAAATAGGTCCATCGCACCCATAAAATACGAGATTTTCAGACTTACCATTTTCACTTAACAAAAATATGGCGCACCTAGAAAATAGGTTTGGTGCACCCAATAAATACAGCATTGTAAAACTCCATGAAACCCAAACCAATTTGTCCAACGCACTCGATAAATACGTCCGGCGCATGCAGAAAATACGTGATTTCAGTAAAGTCCACTCAGACCATTTTTAGGGTGCTTCAACTCCGGCGCACCCGAAAAATACCTAATTTCAGGGTGCTCCAGAGTCCCGCGCACCCGAAAAATAAGCATTTCACAAAACATCGATTTTAACTATTTTCAGGGTGCTCCAGACATTTTTAGGGTGCGCCAGACTAAAAATGAGTGGTTTTCAAAGTGCGCTTGACATGTCGCAGATGATTGGCTCATCCTCCGGAATTTTCGGGTATAAATACCCTTTTGCACTATTCATTTGTACGCGTACTGAGAGAGAGAGAGAGAGAGAGAGAGAGAGAGAGAGTTATTACCATTTGGATATTTGAACTCCTCGTCGGAAACCCTCGACGGAATCACTTTTCGATCACCGAAATCCCACAACGGAAACCTACCTCCGATCACTGCAGGTCCGGCATAAAACCAACAAAATATGACATCTTTAGAAAATTGTTCAAGTGCTCTAGCGCACCCATAAATCAACATTTTTCTACTTATCTATTTTTAGGGTGCTCCGACACTAGCGCACTTGAAAAATAGGTCTAGTGCACTCCAAAAATCAACACCAGATACTTCATATTTGAGGGTGCTCCGACGCTAGTGCACTCGAAAAATAAGTCTGGCACACACCAAAAATTAGAATCCTTCAGACCCCGTTTAGGGTCCGCCAGACTCAATTTTAAGTGTTTTCAGGCCTTGTTTGAGTCTATTTTGGGTATTTCGAGCGTTCCGGACGTAATGGAATAGTCAAACGATCATTTCGGGATCTCTAAAACAAACAAAATTGTGTATCTTCAAGGTTTGACCCGATTCAACGTGATGAACGAAATAACTTCTCGGAAGAAAGCCGTCAGCATCCAGGAATGTATAAATGTATCATTACTCACATGTACTTTAAGATATGGCCCGATTAGAGTCGAAAGTAAGACAAACAGGATTATGGTTATCACAATAAACCGTATCAAAGAGTTTCAATTCTCTACAAAGCAATTGCTTTGAACTGCCACAACACAATAGTCAATGCCCTACCCATTCAAACGACATTCGTTGGTTGGGCTATTTAGGTGCACACAACTGCGGATCGGACTTCCCGATGTCACCCGTCCAAACATGACAGGCGCAGGCCCAGAGTCGGTCCCTCTCAGTCATAAACCTTGATAGCCTCAGCCCGGATCTCTGATCAAAACATGGGATATAGACATCTGACTAATACAAAGATGGTTCAGTCCATAGTAAAACAAATACAGGTTTCTACGACCACAAACTCTAAGACCATAGTCCCTGCTGACTAGTCTTCTGCCTTTTAATCAAGGGTCATTGATCATTCGATGTAATTAAGGGCTCGTGCCAGACCATGACCTGGAATGTACAAGATCTCAGAATCTCTGGAATAAAATTCACCTTGCGTTATCTCTTCTTGTTTACCTTTTGTGAATGCTTGTGATTGTCTATAGATGTTTTCATTACTCAGAACCCCAGAGCAACAATACATAGAAAATGTAATCGTAGCATTTTCAGTTCTAACAGACCATGATTTCTCACTGGTTAGGTTCGAGATCTGAGTCGTACTCAATCCCTCTCGGATCACTTACCTCGCAATGCAATTCGTCTGGTTCCATGGTGAGACACAAGTTCGAAATCTGGATATCGGACCAATCTAGGGCAGGCCATTTCTCTTTCTTGGTCCAATGGATGGGCTGTTTCTGCCCCTGGTTGATGGTTAATGGTATTGATTCCACAGAGATGGGTGGGTTATGCCTCTTGTTAACTGGAATTGAAGTGGGCAGGTCATGCCCTTGGTCCTGAAGCTGCTGTATTTGATCTTCTTCTTCACCTATATCCTCTTCTTCTTCTTCTGGAGGCTTAGATGGTTTGAGAATCCAGTCCCATCGAATAGGAGGCCACATGGCCCAGGTTAGGCTCATTGGGAGGCCTTTATGTAGTGCAGTCAATAGATTTTTTCTTGGATCTCTGTAAGGCTCTCCTGGCCTGATGAATTGGATGGGTGAGCACCAAAACTTCGTTTTTCTTTTGTCCATGATGACTGACTTGTACCCGAGTCCCCATTTGCATTGATTATATACCAGTGGGATCCTCTTGAACTTGAAATGATTCTTCATACGATACTCGAGACTCAGACGTACTGCTGGTGAAAAGATACGATCCACACTTATCGGTTCCGGATTGAAGATAGTGTTCACAGTCTCGAATTCGAAACTGTGGAATGGGACGTCTTCTTCAGAGTATTGGATGTCGATAATGGGGACATCTGGTTCAGTGGCAGCAACATTGGAAGGAATGATGAGCTCCTTCTCTGCATGGACAGAGATCACTTGGTTCCATAGATATACTTCACCCGTTGATGCAAAGTAGATGGCACAGCTCTGACCTTGTGAAGCCAAGGTCGTCCGAGCAACATGTTGAAAGAGGCTGATATATCTAGGATTTGGAATATGATGGTGGAGACTTCTGGACCTATCTATACCTCTATGTCGACTTCCCCTTCCACTGATCGGCGGGTGTTATTGAATGCTTTGAAGTACATGGTGCTGGGTCGGAATGAGGAGGAATTGACTCCCAGGCGTTCCGCAGTCTTGAGCGCACAGACATTTAAGCTTGAGCCATTATCGATAAGGACGAAAGGGACACAGAGGTCTTTATATCGTAAGGCTATGTTGAGGGACCGCCCATGGTTGTGTCCTTCTGGTGGTAACTCATTATCAGTGAAGGTGATGGCGCGCAGAGCCAGGAGTTGTCCGATCATCAATGCTATCATTTTAGGTACTGTATCAGAGGAGACGTGGGCATCGCTCAAGGTCTTGGCGAATATTTCTCGGTGTATGCGAGATGTGCAGAGTAACTACCATACCGATATTTGGGCAGGGATTGACTTAAGCTGAGTCGCAACATCATATGCAGCTTCATTTTTGTTGCCGAGGCCTAAGAGAGCACTTTTGGGATCTCTTTTGTTCTGATTATCTCTTCGGGTGCAACGCCCATTGGGATTCATGTTCCCTACCTCTGCACATTCTGGATAGTGCCACGAGACTTCCTTATAATTTTCCTCTCCTTTGCTTTCTAGGACCACTGGTTCTTACAACTATGTTGGCACGGGTACCAGGTCTTCCTCATATGGAGCTTTTGCCTTGAGGACTACATTGTTACCTATGCTGAAGGGATAATATCGAAGCTTGTCTTCATAGATCACATAAGGTCGAGGCCTGGGCTTGACTGTTCTTAGAGCTGGAGGTTCCCATGGAATGAACACCGGTCCTCTTGATATGGCGAGGGATTTCCCTGTTCGACCCAGTTGATGTAATGTAATTGACACACCTCTAGGATGTCTTTGTGGCTCGGAGGCAGGGATTGCCCCTTACAATATGACTGGCTCGACTGGGGGAGCCCCTTCTAGGACAATTGGTTCTTCCTGCTGATAAATATAATCCCTCCATTGCGGATTGGATTGTTCCTTAGCTAAAGTTGCCCCTTGCAAAATGACAGGTTCGTATGTGAGCTCGATGTATGATTGTGCTCCTTCTAGAATGACCGGCTCCCAACACGAATGATTATAAGGTGCCCCTTGCAAAAGGATGGGCCCTTGGACGACTGGTGCATCATATGGCGGTGCTCCCTCGAGCACAAGTGGCTCAAAAACCGAGGGAAGAAATGAGTTTGCCCCTTGCAAGATCGGAAGAGAATTTGTTGGCCCATAAGTGTAGGCATGAATGGACTGAATAGGGGAGAAGAAGCGATCGAGGCGCTCTCCTTCTTCTATACTGTTGACGGTAGGGTAGCGGGATGAACTAGGGTCCGTCGGATGCTGAGGTAGAGGATTCTGAAGGATGCTGGTAGGAGCAGCTGGAGGAGTTATAGGAACTGAGATGACGATCTTGCGGTCGTCAATTAGATTTTGCATGTCATTCTTCAGAGTCATGCATCAATTAGTAGTGTGGCCATGCCTTTGGTGGTAGGCACAATATTCATTTTCTCGGTAGTTCGGAGGCAGAGGATTTGGAGGAAGCTTGGGTGACATCAGAGTGAGTAACTGCTTTTATACTAGCATAGTCATGACTTGATTAAGTGGCTGAGTGAGAGGAGTGAATTTCCTAAACTCCCTGTAATTCTGCCTTTTTTGATATGAGTATTGGCCATTCCCCCTGAACTGCTGTTGTTGTCGGGGTGGTTGTGGCCGTGGTTGAGGATTTGGTTGTGGTGGAGGCAGCTGTGGCTGGTACATCTGAGGTTGATGCTGAGCCTGATTCTGCTGATATGGTTGGCGTCCCTGTGGGGGAGCACATTGGTTGCCCTGAGCAGTGGCGATGATGTTGTTTACCTTTGTAGGGCGAGGAGGAGAACCGCTACGGTTTCCATTCCTGTATCCAATAGGTCTTCCTTCCACTTTGTTTTGTTTAACTGGGGTGGCCTGATGAGGCCATGGGGAGATTGTCCCTGCGCAGATTCCTACTTCGACTTGCTCTCCAGCACGGATTAACTGAGAGAAATTTGCATATGGATGTGAGATGAGATATCCAGATATGCCAGGATATGTTGAATGAACAATCATGGAGATTTGTTCTTCGTCGTCGATAGGTGTCTACATTCTGGCTGCCATAGCTCGCCAACGTCCTACATAAGCTGACAATGTTTCGTCGCTCCTCTGCCTGAGAGCTGCGAGGTCCGCTCTCCTGGGTGCCATGTTAAGATTGTATGCGAACCTGTTGACGAAATCCTGGAAAAGCTGTTACCAAGTCCTGATGCGATGACAGTCCAATGATGTGTACCAGTTTAGGGCATAGCCCTTCAAAGATTTTTGAAACAAGTGAATGAGGGCTCCTTCATTTCCTGAGATTACACTCAGTTCTCCACAGAAAGCTTTAAGATGTGCTATGGGGTAGCCGCTGCCGTCGTATCTTTTAAATTTTGGTACCTCAAAGTTTTAATGTATCTAAGCATCTGGAAAAGGACACAAGTCTCTGAACTTGGTCGAGGGTAGATCGATTCCCTGTTGTCGCTGTAGATGATTTTGCAAGGTCTGGAACTACTCTCGTAACTCGTTCAGTCCTGTATGATCTACTCGAGCGATTGGTGCCTCTCACAGTAACGCCCGTTCTTCTTCGGCATAGTGGTCAATGTCTTCGACCCTATGGGCTTGCTGGAAAGCAATTGTGGGTTACTGAATTTGATTTGATGATTGAACTGGGTTTTGATGATCTTGTGCTTGAAATGACTGTAATTAAGCTGGAGATTAAACTGAAGGTTGAACTGAAACTTGATGGAAATTAACTAGAGTTTGCTGAATTGAAGATTGCTGAAAATTAACTGGAGTTTGTTGAATTGAAGATTGCTGGAAATTAACTCGAGTTTGCTGAATTGAAGATTGCTGGAAATTAACTGGAATCCCATCGGCGAGGATGTGCTGGAATTGAAAAGTGCTCTTGTTTGTAGAAGGCTGAGATGTTGGGAAGTGACCCCCTTATTGGGTATTCGCCACTGTTCGCTGATTGATGTGGGCTTGACACTGACCCCCATTGTGGGCATTCGCCAGTGCTGTCCCTGCTGCTGGAAATTGAATTGAAATCCTATCGGTGGGGATGTGCTAAAATTGAGTAAAGGTCCCATCGGCGGGGACATGCTGCGAAAGAAAAGGGGTCTCATCGATGGGGACATGCTGGAATCTACTGAGATTGTTGCTTGCAAGATTGATTGGAAATCCCTGCGACAGGAATGTTCTGAGACGGTCTTGCCGTCGCAGGAGGGTATTGAGAAGGATGCCCCATAACAGAGGGCTGAGATGGCTGTTGTCGGTAGTCTTGGGAAGACTCTGATGGTTGTGTTTGATTTGAATTGGAGGCCGGAAGGGCCCGGTATGGTTGTTGAGATTGCTGAATTAGGCTAACTTCATTGTTGGCTGCTACGGTAGCTTGTGCTTGCATGAATTGTAAGAACATTTCTTGCATTGCACTCATTCCCTGTGCCAATTCTTGCATGATTGCGTATTCTCAATTGGTTGTTGTGCTGGAGGTTGTGCTTCGGCCATGTCGAGGGCAGGGAAGAGGTGATCTTCCTCTTCGTGGTTGGACATGGCTTGCTGAGCTTGAATGCGAATTATGCTACGGAAGGGAAGTTATTTCCGAGGACGTGGAGCTTGATGAGGCGCAATGGTGAGGAATATGTTCTATTCTTTTTTTGGTTTTGGTTTTTTTCTATTTTTTGGGGGTTTATGGGTGGAATGCTGTGCAGATGAGATTGTATGAGGACTATTGACTTTCAAGTATAGGAGGGATTCTGTTTTTCAAGTTGGATCATGACTAGTGGGACTAGCATATCCCCAGCAGAGTCGCCATTCTGTGGACGCTCGCCTTTCCTCGCTCCCTAACCCTTCCTTTTGAAAAAGGGGGTATGCGCGAATCGCCGTTGTGCCACTGCCTCGCCTCATTTTCGAGGGCCTTTTGGGTTGTCGTGTTAAACTGGATATGTCTGGATGAGTTCGTATAAGACTAGAGTCTCCACTAGCCAGTTACTTCGAATTTACAGTCGGCTAGACCCCGTAGAAACGTTAGAGAAGGGAATTCAAAGATTCCTTCCTCTAAAATGAATCCTTTTGATCTGCGGTTAGAGATTCAAGATAAGGGATCACGGTTATAGGGTGGCAAGGTGTTAGGCACCCACTCTGCCCATATCGAGGTACAGTCTTTATTTCACAGAATCAAACTAATATTTGAAAGTCTGATTTAATCCCCGTATATTCTCATGAATGATATGATGCATGAATGTAAGTCTGAATAGTAAGAGTTTTTGATGGGGAGGTTTCCATTAACAGGTAAGCCCAAAGCATACGCTCGAACTGATAGGTGCTTTATGCGAGATGCATGATGTATATTTGATCAATCAAAGTGTTTGTAGTGGGATGATAAGCAGGGGGGTTGGAAGAATAATAAATGTTGCACTTATGCTAGATGCAAATGAGATGATGCTGATAAAAGAGTAGCTGGATGGATAGAGGTATCGCAAGGATTTGATTCGAGCAGCTAAGATTAAGACTTAGGTAGCTTGAGAGACTTGGACTAAGGTCAGGCTAGCTGGACCAGGGTTAGACTCTTCTCACTCGGGCGCTCCTTGGTGGAGGAATGGGCTAAGGGGATGTGGAGATGGACTCGGAAATTAGGATTTTTGGGATGTTGGAAATGAGAAGGGGAGGGGGTATTTATAGCTGCGGAGAGTGACAACTCTCGTAAATAGGAGTGTACTTGCTTCTGCTTTGGAGTGTACTTGCTCCGAACCTGAAGCAGAAAATGGTTAGTGATCCGGGTTCAGAAATGCTCCGAAGCTGCAGCTCGAAACTAGGTGAGTCAACTGGTTTTGAAAGATGGGTTTTGACTGGGTGAGTCGACTGGGTGTGAGGGCTGGACTGACTCAATGGGTTGACTCGATGTTTTGACTCGGCGGGTAGACTCGAGAAGGTTGACTTTTTTGAAATTTTTGGACTGATTTTTTTTCATGGATGGTTTTTCGATCTGATGTTTAGGGGTGAGTTGACTGGGTTCCGGCTTGAGTTGGGTTATGGATTTGGGGCTTACAAGGATGAGTTTGGCTGATTTTGGACATGGGGTTTGGGGGTGTGGACCTCCATCCACCAGCTGTCTCAATCAACAATATATGTGTGTGTGTGTGTGTGTGTGTGTCCCTATTTACAAATAAAAATCCTATGGAGTATCACTCCCCAGAGTGGGTATATTTTTAAAATCCAAAAATATTTTCTCAGTAAAGCGTTCGGCCTCCAAAATACTAAGAAATCTTCCATATCTTTGGGTAGGAGCTGACGCAAAATCAAATAAGATCTGATGTCTCGCGGTTTCCCTAGAGACCATCGGATCCAATGCACTTAAAGTACGATAGAACTGAACTCCAGTGTCAGTGCGGTTGTACCAAATGCCAAGATATGAAAAGATGAAAGCCAAAAGGCTCGGTCAAAGAAACCATCTGAATGGTGGAAACGATGAATTGTAACCCAAGTATCAAAACCAGCATATTGGGTGGAAAATGTTCACCCACACATACCTAGGCGTGGATGCCTGAAGTACCTTGAATGAGTCCAAGTTGGCGTAGTAGATCTCCCGTAAGACTACATGGACGCAGGGCAACTGACCACTTTAATAGTCAAGCGAAACAAGTACTCCTGGAGTGATCCGGGAAAGCAATGAACAATCAGTCATAGGGTCAGTAACCTTATAAGACTACGTGGACGCAGATGCTCTACTGTACCTTTCCGATGTTAGTACCGATCGGGAACGAAAGGGTTGCGATTGGGTATCCAAGTTGCAGCTTATGCAGGGACAATTGCAACGTTTTCTCCAAACTCCCGCGGTATGTGCGAGTTATCTATTTCCAAACAATCAACTGACTCAGATACAAAGGCAAGCAAAGATTCCAGACCATGATCTATGAATGACCGGGTCAGAAGTGGGGTATCCACTCACTTTGACATTCAGTTGCACGAAACCTCTGCCAAAGAGGAGCATCTGTAGACACCCCACCTTCGGTTACAAAATTGGTTGAGATAGCTGAATGGATGGAGGTCTATACCCCAAACCCTATATCTAAGACCCAGCCAAACTCACCCTTGCAAGCCCCAATCATAGCCCAACTTAAGCCTGAACCTAGTCAACTCACCCCTAAACATCAGCCCGAAAAACCATCAATGGAAAAAACCAGTCCAAAAATCCTAAAAAAGTCAACTTGGTGAGTCAACCCGTTGAGTCAAATCATCGAGTCAACTCATTGAGTCAGTCCAGCCCTGCACCCAGTCGACTCACCTTGTCAAACCCATTTTTAAAACCCAGTTGACTCACCCGGTTCCGAGCCTCAGCTTCGGAGCATCTCTGAACCTCGAGCTTGAGGCTTTTTTACTTCAGGTTCAGAGGCCGTACGCTCCGAAGCTGGAGCAAGGCAGCTGTACGGGTGGCTCTCAGACGGTCGCCCGTCCCAAATTATGAAAGCTGCAACTTCTCGCAGCTATAAATACCTTGTCTCCCCTTTATTTTTACAATCCCTCAACATCCCAGAAAATCCGTCGATTTTGAGTCCATCTCCACCTTCCTTAGCCCATTCCTCCACCAAGGAGAGCCCGAGTGAGTGAAGAGTCTAGCCCTGATCCAGCCCAGCCTGACCCTGGTCTAAGCCTCTCAAGCTATCTAAGTCCCGATCTTAGCCGCTTGAAGCTAACTCTTACGAAACCTCCGTCCATCCAGCTATACTTGTACCAGCATCATCTCATTAGCATTTAGCATAGTGCAACATTTCTTATTCTTCCAACCCTCCTGCTTATCATTCCACTCAAAACACTTGATTAGATCTTAGTGTCTGTTCTGAGGCTTGCTGGCTCATCCGGGATTTACTCATCAGAAACTCTGATCGATCAAACACACATCATGCATCTCGCATAAAACACTTGTCAGTTCGAGCATATGCTCTGGGCTTTTGCTTGTTAATGGAAACTTGCCCATCAGAAACTTTTACTGTTCAGACCTACATTTATGCATCATATCATTCATGAGAATGTACGAGGATTAATTCAGACTTTCAAGTATTAGTTCGATTCTATGAAGTAAAGATCGTACCTCGGTAGGGGCAGAGTGGGTGCCTAACACCTTCCCACCCCGTAATCGTGATCTCTTACCTCGAATCTCTAACTGCAGATAAAAAAGAGTCATTTTAGAGGAATGAATCTTCGGATTCCCTTCTTTAACGTTTCTATGGGGTCTAGCCGACTGTAGATTCGAAATAATTGGCTAGTGGCGACTTTGGTCTTATACGAACTCATCTAAACATATCCGATAACACGACAATCAAAAAAGCTCTCGAGAAAGAGGCGAGTAAGTGGCACAATGACGATTCGCGCAACCCCTTTTCGAAAGAGAGGGTCGGGAGCACGGAAAGGCGAGCATCCACAGCTGGTTAAATGTCAACCCTTCAAAAACTTTTCTCCTATCTCATCCTAGACGTTGATTCGAAGGCAACCAGAGCCCTACTTGAGTTGGATGAGAGTTTCCCGCAAGAATTTGCTCCTAGGCTAGAGTCATTAACGCGACAAAAAATCTCGCAAACCATTATTATTTTGAGTGAGGGTTGATGATTGGTGGGCCCCACAACACTTTCTAGACCGATCAGAGTCGTCCAAGAGCCTCAGATCAAAGGAAGAGCCCTTTGATCAGAAAACACCATTAACGACCGAGTTATCCCCTCCATTTAATCAGGAACCATATCTTCCTATGGTAGGCCCCATTCTTTGATAAAAACGATGGATGGGTGGCCCACATCACCAGAAACTCTATTATGTCGTCCGATCTGGGCCATGCAAGAAGACCAGGCCTTAACGTTTCAAAAATTGGCTTAATTATGCAGTCGATTGTTTAAAACTAACCCGATGGTTAGTTACCGTTCAACCCTTTTAGAAGGGTGCGGGCGACTATAAAAGTCCCTTTCCATTTATAGAAAATGAGCTCCTGACCCGAAAACCTAGGGAAAATAGAGAGTGAGAATAGAAAGTGAGAGGGGGAGACGTCATTTTCGGCTTCTGTTGGGCGGCTGGTGCTTGAATGTCTCCAGCCACCCCTGCAAGGAGAATCAGAGAGAAAAGTGAGAGAAGGGGAGAGAGCGAGAGAGAGAGAGAGAGAGAGAGAGTTGGGTTCAGGATGAGTTGGTGCTAGCCTGACTCGCTCGAGTTGAGTCTGGACCTAGTTGTACGACTGAGAAGAGAGAAGTTGAGAGGGACGTGCTAATTCAATGGGCCGAGTCTAACTCGAGTCTTCTCTCTCTTTGGAAGCCATTACGACTGTTAAGGTGGACTCGCACCGAGTCAGATTTGATTGGGCGACTCGCCCCAGCCTTGGACAGCTGAGCCAGGTTGTCGTGTCTTGCTAAGATGACCCGTTGATGAGAATTCAGGCCATCTGAGCGTTCTGTACGTGGGTTCCGTGAACTCGATAAGTAACCCCCCCAGATACTTACTAATTCACCGTTTTAGCATTAGTGCATTGATGTAGAGGGTGTGATTGACCTTTACATGATAAAGATGGACCAGCGGAAGGATTAATAGAAGGCCGCATTGAAAGGAGCAAGTCATAAGTTGCTGCTGAAGAAACAGCCTTCACCGAATGGTCGCCTTCTGCCAAGACTAGTCCCGTTTAGTCCGCAGACCAGCCGAATTTCCGCGTGCAAGTAGTCCAACTCTCTAGACTGTTTTGCACCCCACCTGACCGGTCGTGAGGACTGATGGTCGACCCCTACCGGTAGCCCGGCCGGTTGAATTTCCATGGCCAGCAGTCTGAACTTTTTGAACTGTTTTTTGCCACATCTGACCGGTCGTGGCCCACAGCCAACCGGTCGGCAGACACGCTGGTTTTCATGCGAAAACTTCTATTTTAAACTGTTTTGCTTTGTTTTGGCTTTGATTTATTTCCTTTTGCAATTAGGAAACCTAAGTTACTTGGTTTAGGGGTTGAGAACATATAATAGTTGTTTAGTTTTCATTTGGAGAGATTATTATTGCCCTAATACAAGTTTTAGAGAATTTTCTCCTCTTTGCTCGTCTTCTTTGAGTGCCCCTTGGGAAATCGAGGAAGATCAAGTTGTTGTACTCGATTGGTCCATGTATTTGGATCGCTTATCCTACGAGAGAGACGATGTTAGATCTTGTTTCGTTGACGCTTGTGCCAAGTTGGTATCAAAGCGAGGAACAACCTCAGATGATGGCTTCTAGCGAAGGACAATGCAACAATCCCACTAACGGTGATCAAGGGATTCTCTATCTAGTGGAGAAGATGGATGCTCTTCAGCGTTCGTTTGAGACGTCTATGCAAGGGCTGCAAACGTCTTTCGAACTAATCATGGAGTCTTTGGCTTCGGGCCCGTCAGAACAAACTACCCATTCGATCATGGCCACGAATGAGGAAGCTCCTTCACGCACAGTTATCACCTCGTGACTACGAAGAAGTACTTTTCCAGCAATACCAAATTGCTGCTAGGGCAACCGGGTCGTTGATTAGTACGCGGCTGAATTTAATCGCCTAGCCACCTGCAATTACTTGGCAGAAACAGATGCACATAAAGCCGTAAGATTTATCGGAGGGTTGAGGACTACCATATAGGACCATGTTCGGATGCTACCAATTTGGAACGTGGAGGATGCGATGCAATACGCCAACAGTGAGGAGATGGTTCACGCTCGAGTTCCCACGCACCCACTCCCAGCTCCTCGCGCATCTACCTCAGCCTCCACAACTGAGGCGTCATCTACTAAGGGTAAGGAGCATGTTGGTGGGCGTGCCTAGCCACCAACGACCACAAACCAGGGGACGGGGAGTGGTCCCTCCAGGCCCCAACGGACTGCACCTGTCATCGCGGGTCCAAGTCGGGCACCTAATCCATACGCTCAACCACGACCGAATCATTGTTGGCATTGTGGAAAACCCGACCACTTATCTAATGCATGTCCTCAGTGCCCGACTGTGAATTTGACTACAAATGAGGGAGAAGTTGTAGAAGAGCCCGTTGAGGGCGAACTTGAAGATGGGCACTACAAGCAAGCCGGTGAAGAGGGTGAAGAAGGCATCGAGCGGATCAAATAAGACCATGGGGAGTCCTTAATTGTTCAGCATTTGTGCTACACGCCTAGAGTTAAAGCCCATCCTCAGCGCCATAATATTTTCCGCACCCAATGCACTATGAACGGAAAAATCTATGATGTTATCATCAATTGTGAAAGTAATGAGAATATAGTGTCCAAGGTGATGGTGGACAAGCTCTAGTTACTAACCACAAAGCACTCGGCACCATATTCTATTGGGTGGATTAAGAAGGTTAGCAACAACAAGGTAATTGAACAATGTTTGGTTCCTTTTTCTATTGGTAGGAGTTATAAAGATGAGGCGTTGTGCGATGTGATCGACATAGAGGCGTGTCACTTATTACTCGGATGATCATGCCAATCGGACCGAGACATCACCCATCGTGGGTGTGACAACACATACATGTTTGTAAATGATGGTAGAAAATGAGTGCTCTCTCCTGTGGCATTGGAGAGCAGCCCCAAGACTTCCGTAGTGGAGGGGAGACTTCCGTAGTGGAGGGGAACTATCTCCTTGCCATAAGGGAGTTTGAGAAAGAAGCTAAAGAAGTGGGCGAGATATATGCCATGGTCTTGAAAGAGGAAAGCTCTGGGGAACATTTTATACCCCCAAGCCTTCATCCATTACTCGAAGAATTCCATGAAACGTGGCCTGAGGAACTTCTCCAAGGATTGCCCCCAATGAGGGGCATTCAACATCATATTAAGCTCATCCCTGGGGTGAGCTTGCCCAACCGACTGCATTATCGGTTGAGCCCCAAAGAGAGTGAAATCCTCTAGGGCCAAGTTGAAGATTTATCAAAGAAGGGATTGTTGGGGGAGAATATGAATCCATGTGCCATTCCGGCTCTGTTGACTCCCAAGAAGGACGAAAGTTGGAGAATGTGTGTAGACAATCGGGTGATAAACAAAATAACTGTTAAATATCAATTTTCGATTCCTCGACTGGATGACATGTTGGACATACTAGAGGGGTCCAAAATATTTTCCAAATTGGACCTAATGAGCGGGTACCATCAGATTCGTATCCGCCTGAGCAACGAATGGAAAACTACCTTTAAGACCAAATAGGGCTTGTACGAATGGCTGGTAATGGCCTTTGGTTTTTCAAATGCTCTGAGTACTTTTATACGATTGATGAACTAGGTTTTGAAGCCTTTCATAGGCAAGTTCATCGTGGTCTACTTCGACGATATCTTAATTTACAGTTAGGATGAGGTGGAACATCTCAGACAAGTTCTCCAAGTTCTTCAGGAAAATGAGTTATATTTGAATCTCAAGAAGTGCAGTTTCATGACGGATCATCTTCTATTTTTGAGTTTTGTGGTGTCTTCCATGGGTATACGAGTAGATGAAGGCAAGGTGGAGGCTATCCACGAGTGGTCGACTCCGACCAATCTCCATGAAGTTCATAGCTTTCATGGGCTGGCCACATTCTGTTGGAGGTTTTTCCAAAATTTCATTTCGATAGTTGCTCCGATAACCGAATGTATGAAGAAGGGACCGTTCCATTGGACTGCGGAGGCTGACAAGAGCTTTGCGGAGATCAAACAACAGTTGTCTTCCACATCGTGTTTGGACATTTCGAGCTTTGACAAAGTATTTGAAGTGGACTGTGATGCATCATACGGGGAAATTGGGGTAGTCTTATCCCAAGAAGGAAAACCCGAGGCCTTTACGGTAAGAAGTTGAGTGACGCCAGGAAGAAGTGGTCCACGTATGAGATTAAGCTGTACGCTGTAGTATAAGCTCTCCATCATTGGTGGCATTACCTCATCGAGAGGGAATTTGTTCTATTTATCGATCATCAAGCATTGAAGTATATTAATAGCTAGACTAACGTGAGTCGTGTGCACACCAGGTGGAATGTGTTTCTACAGGAATTCATGTTCGTTTTGAGATACAAGTCGGGTCAGCAGAATAAAGTAGTTGATGTGTCAAGCCGCCGAGCTTACCTCCTTGTTACATTGGCAAATGAAGTGATTGGGTTTGAATGCTTTAAGGAGTTATATGGTGAGGACGATGGGTTCAAAGATGCCTGATCATGTTGTAAAGAAGGTCACCCAAGTGATTTTCACATTTAGGACGATTATCTATTCTACAGGAACCGTTTGTGTATCCTACAGGGTTCGCTACGAGACAAGATCATCCTAGAGCTTCATGGTGGTGGTCTTGGAGGCCATTTGGGTCGATACAAGACAAAAGCTCTGGTAGAAAAGCACTATTACCAGCCTCATTTAGGCCGAGATGTTGGAAGGATGGTGCAACGTTGTCATACGTGCCAGGCGTCGAATGGTCATTCATAAAACATTGGGCTTTACACTCCTCTACCTGTGTCGGATGGCCAAGATGTCTTAATGGATTTTGTTTTGGGTCTCCCATGCACATAGCGAGGCATGGATTTCACTTTCGAGGTGGTAGACCGATTTTCTAAAATGGTGCATTTCATCCCATGAAGAGAGATGTATGATTCTATAAGTATGACGAATTTGTTTTTCAAGGAAATAGTGAGGCTCCATGGTATTTCGAAAACCATAACTTCAGACCATGACACAAGGTTTATTAGTCACTTTTGGTGAATGGAGTAGATTTGACACGCAGCTTCAGTTTAGTAGTGCATATCATCCACAGAAGGACGGTCAAATTGAAGTAGGGAAATTTAATACGATGCATTTAAGGAGACAAGCCGAATCAATGGGACTTAGCTCTCTCTCAAGCTGAGTTTGCCTTCAACAACATGGTGAACTAATCAACCGGGAAGTCCCCGTTCCAGATTGTCTATGGGCAAACCCCTCACCATACACTCGACTTGGTTATATTGCCCAAGGTTCTGGGACGGAGCATTGCCGTTGAGAACATGGCAGAAAGAATAACGAAAATTCACACTGAAGTCCAGAGGGTGTTAGGTGAGTCGAACAGTAAGTACAAAGAAGACGCAGACAAGTATCGTCGTACTAAGATCTTCGAGGTGGGAGATCAAGTCATGGTTCACTTGCGTAAGGAGCGCTTCCCTACTGGCACATATAACAAGCTCAAGCATAAGAAGATCGGACCCATGCTAATCCTTAAAAAGATAAATGACAACGCTTACGTTGTTGATCTCCCCGAGGACTTTGAAATCTCCCAGACATTTAATGTTGTCGATCTGTACGAGTACCATGAACTAGAAGATACTGTGAACTCGAGGTCGAGTTCTTTGCAAGGAGGGGAGACTGATGTAGAGGGTGTGGCTGACCTCTACATGATGAAGATGGACCAATGGAAGGATCAACGAAAGGCCACATCGAAAGGAGCAAGTCACAAGTTGTTGTTGAAGAAACATCCTTCAACGACCAATTGCCCGCTGCCCAGACCAGTCCTTTTGTGTGCAAGCAGTCTAACTCTTTGGACTGTTTGACACCCCACCCGACCAGTCGCCCGACCAGTCGTGAGGACTGACGGCCGATCTCGACCGATCGAATTTTCATGGCCAACAGTCTAAACTCTCTGGACTATTTTTGGCCACATCCGACCCGTCGTGGCCCACGGCCGACCGGTCAGCAAACACGTTGGTTTTCGCACGAGAACTTCTATTTTAAACTGTTTTGCTTTGTTTTGACTTTAATTTCTTTCCTTTTGCAATTAGGACACCTAGGTTACATGGTTTAGGGTTTAAGAACATATAAATAATTGTTTATTTTTTATTTGGAGAGATTATTATTGCCCTAATACAAGTTTTAGAGAATTTTCTCTTCTTTGCTCGTGTTCTTCAAGTGACCCTTGAGAAATCAAGGAAGATCGAGTTGTTGTGCTCGATTGGTCCATGGATTCGATCGCTTATCCTACGAGAGAGACGATGTTTGATCTCGTTTCGCTGATGTCTGCGCCATGCATTGATGAGTTACTGACTCAGTAAACTTTGTGTGTTTTAGGCATAGATCTAGCTTGATTCATTCAAGTCCAGTTGTGTCGATTCAGTCCTTCATACATTCTTTTAGGCCAAGAAAGCTTGACTTAGTTGGGTAACTCATCGTTGCTTAGATTGTTATCCGTTTGTACCAATTATTCACCGAGTAAATGTAGATGTCGTATATTATATTATATTGTCTTAGATCTACCATGAGTAGGCGTTATCTAATATGTATTAGGGTCATTTTGATCCAGGACTGAATCTAGTTCAGCTATTTTAGCCATTAGTTGTAAAGATTGATGAATTGATGATTTGTATTGACTCCGTTACACAAGGTAGATTCTATCTCTATATTCTTTTATGATTAGCTTCTCCTTGTGATAAGAAAGAGAATCTAATGATTAGCTCCAAATTGGTAGTCTGCGAGCCATATTTCCAAACCCTCGGATTGTTAGTATTGGAGTAAGTTGGGTTGGGAGTTAACTAAGTTGAGGTATGTTGGCTCTCAAATGTTTCATTTAAAAGCTTGAGTAGAGGCTAACCTAAGATTAATTAAGCTCGATCCTACTTTGATCATAAGTGTGTGAAGTTCCTAAATCTTGAGCTCATTTAAATTAGGTGGCCTCCATTTGAAGGTGATGATTCCTCCCCTTCGGCTTTACACCTGCTTGTTGGTTAAGTGATAGTCTCAACTTTAATTATCGGTTTATGCTAGATTGATGTTCAAGAATACTTAAGGAATACTGGAGTTAAACATTCTTAGTTGATTACTCGAGTCAAAATACGCTTAGTTATTACTTGAGTTGAAACATGCTTATTTGATTACTTAGTTGAAACATGCTTAGTTGTTACTTGAGTTGAAACATGCTTAGTTGTTACTTGAGTTGGAACATGCTTCGTTGTTACTTAAGGTGACACATTTTTGGAACATGCTTAGTTGTTACTTGAGTTGAAACATGCTTAGTTGATTACTTGAGTTGAAACATGCTTAGTTGTTACTTGAGTTGGAACATGCTTCCTTGTTACTTAAGTGACACATTTTTAGTATAGATAACTTAATGTTCATAGGAATGATTAATCTCGAACATGAGTGTATAACGTTTGCGTGCTTGGACAAAATGTTGTTCTCATGATTGAAATCATCTCTTAAGTTACAATGATTTTCAGTGTTATATAAAAAGCTTCTTATGTTAGTTTTAAGTGAGTGGCTCGAGTCATATTCATGATGAGGGAATTTGGATTGGTGGCCCTGAGAGAGTTTGAAAGGATGCATTGCATTAGGTGGGGAGTGGAAAGGACCCTTATCGTGTCCTTAATTGGACTTATCGATTGAGATGAGCATTTGAATAAGTCCCTAATTGGACTCATGTTAGGAATATTTTTGTCTTGAAGGGCCACTAATCCAAGGGATCAAGCATAATTGGTTTGAGTGTAATTGGACTAATAAGGGTCGACTTAATTATGCATTGATGGCATATGAGCATTTGAGTGGTTAATTTGGATGTTGTGGTAGTACGTACTTAGTGTATTTTTGCTGGCTCCCAGACTACCATTGATTGATTTAATTGTGTGAGCTAATCACTATGAGCAGTGTACCTTTAGGTATTTTTGATGGTGATTGTCACTTTGAGTTGTATGTGGGTTTACCCCATTTGATGGAATTTCATTTTACTATTTTAGCTGGATGTGTATCCCCAGGTCCGAGGGCATGAGCATGCATCCATTCATTTAAATAAAGATTTTACTTGATTGTCTTGTATGTGTTACTTCTTAAACTATGCTTGGCTAACAACGTTGGTGAGTAATTCTGAGGGGACCTCACACTGAGCTGGTCACTCATGCTTTTGAAATGTCAACTGTACAGATGATGCGGGAGTAATGGTGGAGGATGGAGATCTTGGGGTGGCTCTTGACGATACACTGGTTGATGAAGAGCCTTACCCTGATGTGGCTGAGCTCATAGTCTAGTTTGCTTTCTGTTATCTCTCTTATAGCATTTGATACATTGGGTTTTGTACCGAGTCTCTTGCTGGGCGGAGTCGTAACTTATTTAATACTTCTGTGGTGTGAATGCTTGACTTACATTTTCATGGATAGTTATCTTTCTTATCTTTAGTGCCCACTATTGTGATTGGAAATGCGATAATGTGAAAATATGAAAATCTGCACTTGTATTGATGTTTTTCCTTGAGTTAATACTCGATTTTTTATAACTAGAGGCCTATACTCAGCCTAAAAAATCGGGGAGTTACACGGCTGCCACGGATTGCTTGTGGGCGTCACAAATCCTAACATGAACAAATTCTAGCATCAAAACCTTGAAATCAGATGAGAAAATGAGTTTTCTAATCTTAATCCTTACGACGTTGCTACAAATAAGGAAAAGACACACATGCGTCAAGGGAAGACTTCATACTTCACTAATTGACGAATTTTACAGCCGAAGAAGACATGAAACGGCGGGCATGGACCAGAATCGACGAAGAATGGCTTAGTGCGACGATTTGCACCTAAATTTGAGCTCTCTCACGAGCTCACTCTCCCTCTCTCTATCTCTATCTTTCTCTGTCATTCTTTCTTAGTTAGGGTAAATTCGGATTTGAAGAGGGCTTGCAAAAGAGAGGGGCATTGATAGTGCTAGATGGGTGCCAAATGGCCCTAGTGACTACGTGTTCGGTATTATAACCCTATGAGAGGTTGTTTTTAGCCATTGGGGTCCTTTAGGAGATGTACAGGTCGATCTAAGCCATATAATATATATATCCCAAGTAGTGATCTACGCAAGGTTTCAATTGCTTCGTAATTCGGATGTGACGATTAATGATTACGATTAGAAATCAATTTGACAGTTACCGACCATCAATCAGGACTATGACTTTAGGGATAGTTATAAGATATTATTTTGGGTTAGTTTCCTAAATTTGATCGTGATCTAATGGTCCAAAAGTGACAACTTCTGCAAAGTTCGAATGTGGACAATTAACTTAAGTTCTAGGTGATTTTTAGGCAGCCTCAAACATCACATGTGCTACCCTTTGACTCCAAGTTAAGCACTTGGTACGCAGTCTTTGCTTAATGTCCCGAGAGGGATGTCAAGCTCGCTATGATGAGCAATTTTCCTTAGTTTCAAATTTAATGGTCCATTAACGAGTGGTCCAAAGCTTGTTTAGTGATTTTGGCTATTTCTGAAATGAAGTAGAAGGTGTAATTTTGTTTGTATTATGTGTGGGATCGTATTGACTTATGCTTAAGGTTTTGTCATTAGAAAATTAGCAGAAGTGGTTTTCTAGCCTAATTCATCCTCAACCATTAACTCTCAAGTTATTCGGTTATTTGGTTAATTCGATCATGTACATAATTCAAACCATCAATTATGTTGGTCTTAAGTAGATCTTCATTATGCTTTTATTATGTAGATTTATGAATGGTAGGGTCGACTAGATCTTAGCCCTATATTTGTAGTTCACATGATTAGGCTCAAGCTTTCGGTGATCAGGCGCGTGCATTAGCTTTTTAAGAATGTCTAACCGAATTTGTAAAGTTCGATTTATCTCTAAAGACTTTGTTCGAAGTTTTATCAAGGTCTGATACTTAGAAATAGGTTTTCATGTGTAAGTTTTTAAGAATTCCAAGTGTGGACGTGCATATTCATCTATATTTATTTAAAGTTTTAATAATAATGCCTAGAGATTTTTTAAATCCAAGTTGGCGAAAATTCGAGGCATTACACATTGTTTGAAATTTGACTAGTGTGACATTGCATACCAAAACATTACTTGTTATTATGCTCCACTCATATCGATGATAGACATTTTCATTCTACATTCAATATTAGGCGTGGTTCACCTCAGTTTTGGATCTCCCTGATTTATAATGGATGACCTAACTGTAGTCCCAAACTGATGAATGGTATGAATATGAGACACGAAAATTCATGGGCTCGTTATTCGTCAAGGAAGCAATCATCATACATGGATGTACATAAGCATGTCGTAAAGACCACTTTTGTTGAGCGAGGATTGGATACTACCCTGCATATCTAGATATCCGAACAGGAAAGGGTTATGAGGGTCTGTGATGTATGGAAGAATCCCTACCATCCATTCAATTTCTTTATCTAATTCGATGTTATCTTTTACTCCCAACATTGAACCTACAAACAAGGCTTAAGTGGTCCTCCCCTCAATTGGGCATATGGTTTACATATCGTATTTGTAGCAGACTACTCATTAGGGCTTTCCGATATGTAATTATTAAACCTATACAACATATTAATCTCGCTTACTATAGATAATCAAGTAGACCATCCGATGATTCTACACAAAAAATTAGAAATTCAAAACATAACAACAGTTCAAGTTTGCTTTATAGAGATTAATAATTAGAAGTCGATTTTACCTTCTTCCAATGGCCTCTCCACATCTCCTATCATGAGAGGATCCATACGTATTTACATTACAAAAAATTAAGAAACAATCCAAAAATATCCAAAGTAATATTGGAGGATTTTAATCATCACAAATCCAATGATCCTATTCGATCCATCACAAAAATGTCCCACAATAGTTGCCATTCCTACGCAAACATGAACCAGAGGGCAAGGGCAAAGACCTATGCCGCAATAGGTAAGCAAGATACTACCTTCAATTTAGACATCTTAGTGACAGGGAAGGTCGCTTGGAGGGAAACAGGCCTATGGTGAAAATGAAGAGCCATGCCTGCTACCTATAAAAGAAAGGTAGTCGGGTGTGTGGGCGGATATTGACAATGACATTACGAGAGATGCTAGAGTTGGTGTAGGTGTGGACGTATAAGAGGTGAAAGCCCTGTCTTGATTTTCTATTGGCCTGTACATTTGTGTAACCTGCGAAGCAGAGGCTCAATGAAAAACATCTATAAGAAATTAATTACCTTGAAAGAGATGTCACACTATACACACTTCCTCGTACGTGCTTTATGATCTGTACCTACATCCACCATAACATTCAACCTATACGCGACACTCGTCTCGCCTGTAATAGATTATTGGCACTCGACCAATAAAAACAACGTAAAATTTTATCATTACAATTTGCATGTGAGAACAAAAATAATTTAATTCAGTCTTCCAACATTGACACATTTATTATGGTAACAGACCAAATTACCACAATTCATGATCATTGTATAAGTACTAATGAGACACCTAGTGATCACATTGGGGATGCTACATGAAGACCTCGTTAAGTACACACCTTGAATAAAATGAAAAGGTGAAGGAGCCAATATTCCACTTCATACAATAACTTGTGGATACATCTCTCCTCAACTACACCATAATATCATCCGGAACAGAAATTTACTAAGATAAAATCATATACTAAATTATAAGAATAAAGTGTTAGCATATGATTGCCAAAACAACACTAAACCGCTTACAAGATGATAAATGACAACAAAATATGCATCGCTATAATAGTGACAAAAACATATACAATTTTCTAGAGATGTACAAAAAGAGTTTTTCATATAATATAGAACTACATGCATATAAACAGAAATCAAAATCACCATCTCAAAGGGTGAAGTTCATAATCAATATTACACTTTCAACTACAAGGTAGACAGTCGTCGGCCTTACCTAACGTCGCCCCGCCATTATCCATCTCCTGTGGTTATTAGATTAGCCATACTTATATCCAGTATGTGTTGGAATTGTGGGCCATACATTGCCTAAATCCACATGGCAATGCAATGACTGGATTTGATCAGTCGCATGACCAGTTGGGTGGGACCCGCATTAATGGGTGGACACATGAATTGCGCATGAAGTGGTAGTTGTATTAGGACGTGACTCTTCTCTAAGAGGGATTGAGGAGACATGGGAGTGGAAGAATCCTATGATGAGTTGGATTCTTCTCACAACCCCAGTCTATTTATAGTGCTACCGGACCCCAATTCATCACATCATCACATGTATGTTTCTTCCCATTAGAGCGTTCAACTGGTTGTGGGTGTGGTAGAGGCGGAAGATCAGCGTGCAGCCACCTCATCAGAGTTTTCCACAGCCAGAATAATGGCCGAACAAGGTACGCTTCTAATTAATCAATGCCCCATATTGATGCTAGTGTGATCCGGGAAATCCGCTGCGTTTATTAATCCTAACATTTGGTATCAAGGCAAGCACTATGCATCGATCTTGGGTAATGTTTTGAATGAGGGATTGACTCCAGACTTGATAGAAAATTATTGGCCAGAAATTCATTCCTCTGTACATATTCGAACTCAATAAAGATATTCAGACTGATGATTGTGCCTGTCATCAAATCATCGAATGCCACCTTTTAAGCAGCGTTTGAGATCGGATGGCCGATCAAAGCGTACAATCGTATGAGATCTGGCAACTCCAATTTTTTGTTTGCCAGCAACACATAGATCAAGGAATTACCTGTAGCCATGACTGTTTTCTTCCACGGCTGCGCACCCATAGCCTTCAGGTCGAACCCACCTTTGTTCCCCTCTCTTCTTGCTCCTAATAAGAACACTGCTTGCCGGTAGCCTTTAATGATGGACCTTTTGTGGAAGCGGCGTGAGCCACATTAGGGTTAGGGTTCTGAAAACCCTTTTTCTTCTCAAACGTTGATCATCAGCCTTAGCCTCTCCCTCGATTGAAGCCTGCATCTGCTGAGAAAGGGCCATTGCCGCTGCCGGTATTAAGCATTGAGGATGATGGGTTGTTGTTCTATCCCCGTGGCCAGCAATGCGACCATGGATGCCGACGACTTCCTCTGTAACCAGGGTTCCTCCGCAACCTTTGTTGGTGGGTGCCATCAGCGCCGCCATGAATTCCATCAGCTATTAATGGCAGAAGCCCATCGCCCATCCACTGTTATCCATCTCTGTTTGATTCTAATCGAATGACATTTGGATTCCGCCGCCATCAAAGTAGACATGTCATAGGTTCCGGATTTGGGCTGAAGCAGTCGACCGATTGCCGGAAACGACGCTTGCAGCCATCAATCCCGGCCAGAAGTTGTGGCGGCTAGGGTTTCCTTGGCCATAGAAACGCAAATACAAGAGGGTTCGAGCTGGTTTTGCCCTAAATCAAATGAATGGGCTGGGCCTGTGGGCAACAACCTGTGTCTGTTGCTGGGCGGACAAACTGGGCCTGTTTGGTTAGCCAGTTGGGCCGCTTTTGGCCAGTTTTTGGGCTGAATTCTGGTCAGTTTCTGGACCTAGTTTTGGACAAATTGTAGGCCTATTTGAGGCTAATCTTGGGCCTATGTTTTGGGCCAGTTGTTTAGGCTTATTTATGTTGTTTGGGCCTGTTTCAAGGCTAGTTTATGGCACAATTCTAGCCTAATTGTGGGCCAGATTTTGGCTGCCTTTTGGGCCTGATTTTTGGACCGATATTAGACCAAATTTTGACCTGTTCTTGGGCCAGTTTTGTGGCTGAATTTTCGGCTGTTATTTGGCATGGTTCTAGGCTAATCTGGGCCAGTTTTAGAGCCGAATTTCAGCCATCCCTTGGGCCCAGTTTTGGGCTGATTTTTGGCTCATCTTGCGCCTTATTTGGGCCTGGTTTTAGGATGAAAATTGGGTTTACCTTTGGCCTTTATTTAAAGCTATCGTTGGGACTTATTTTAGGCCTGATTGTGGACCAGAATTTTGGGGCAACCTTGGTCCGTTTAATGGGCCCATTTTCAAGGCTAATTGTGGGGTTGTTTTGGACTAATCATGGACTGGGGTGTGAGGACTTGTGAGCCCAAATTTAATAGCTAGCTAAGGCCCATATTGTAGGCATATTTCAACCCAATTTTTAGGCACCTATTTCCATTGCCTTAAAAGTAGGGCTGTCAACGGCACGGATCTTGATCCGTATCCGATCCGATTTAATCAGATTCGGATCAATAATCGGATAATCAGGTAGGATACGGATATTCAAAGATGGTCCGTTTAATATTCGGTTCGGATTCGGATCAACCTTGATCCGACCCGTTAACAACCCGACCCGATTAAAAAAAAAAAAAAAACAGCATGCACGAGCATCTCTCTCTCTCTCTCTCTCTCTCCTCTCTCTCTCTCTCCGATATCCAGTCGATATCGGGTCGAATCATAATCGGATCGGAAATGGATTTAAAAAAAAATTAAAACGGGTCGGGTTCGGATCATATACTTGTGATCCGAATCGGATTCGGGTTGGATATAATCCTTAATCGGTCAGATATGGATCATCACTGATCTGGCCCGTATACGACCCGTTGACAGCGCTACTTAAAAGGCATGTGTGGATTATCGGCATCGGTCACTTAGGCCTAATTTTATTAAATCTAGTCTAAGGATGCTTGGACAAAATTATGGGGCATTGTGCTCATCTAGTTTATAAGGGTCCATGCATTGGTATAGGCTAGACAGACTACAGAAAGTGACCAATATGGTTAAGTTCATTCATCTATTTATTCATAGGACATTGAGAATATCCATTAGGGGTAATTGGATTGGGTGGGGTCCAAGTTTCTAGGACTTGGTGGATACTATTGGTTGCGTGTTCCACCAAAGTGGCTGTGACTAAGAATACCCGTTGGGTTTTAGATTCAAGGGCATAGTCTTACACCATGCAAGAAGGACCATATGTGGTGGCATTTATCTTCATACATGCGGTGGTTCGACCTAAAGGAGTTCGTCGTTTGCCTGGAATTAAACGGGGTGGGGTGGATGGTGTTAACAATATGGGATCAGATGGTCCATCTTGCCACAAAGGTGTTGGATTGTTTGGGACCATATTGTTGATATTCAGTCAGCCTCATGTTGTGAAGACTGCTCGCGTGTTGCGATCTCGGCCCAAAGGAATGGGTCGTAATGACACACTAAGTTTCACACCAGGATTTGATGATTAGGCCCATCATCCTGGATAATCTAGTCGACTGCCCCGTTGATTAGATAAAGTTTAATCCATAAGTATCTTTTAATTGATGCTTAAAGTTTAAATTGATATTTATTCTGAGCTGTTGCACCTTTATATTGCAGTAATGAACATTGGATCTATTCTCACCCAAATTAAAGGCCTCCCTACCCTTAATGGCAGTAACTTTTCGGAATGGAAAGAATCACTTGAAATAATTCTTGGATGTATGGAATTAGACTTAGCCCTTAATGAAGATCAACCTCCAAAGCCAACTGAATCTAGTTCTGTCATTGCTATTGCTAAATATAGCAGGTGGGAACGAGTGAATCAGTTAAGTATAAAAATAATTAAGCATTCCATTCCCAAGTCTTTTCGTGGGGGTATACTTGAGAAAGATAACGCGAGAGAATTCATCAAAGAAATCGGCAAAAGGTTCACCGAATCCGATAAGGCAGAGACTATAACGATTCTTTCTGAACTCGTGTCTCTGAAGTATAACGGCGATGGAATTAGGGACCACATCGTTAAGATGGCTAACCTCGAAGCTAAGTTAAAGGCACTCTAGTTAGACATTTCAGAAGACCTAGTGGTCTATTTAGTGCTAATTTCTCTTCCTTCCAGTTTCAGCATTTTCAAGGTCAACCATAATACTAGAAAGAGAAATGGACCTTGACTGAGTTGATATCGCATTGTGTGCAAGAGGAAGATAGATTTAGGCGATAGCGACCAGAAAGTGTTCATCTCGTGTATTCTTCTTATTGGGATAACCAAAAGAAAAGGAAGAGATGTTTTAAGAATAAGGGTAAAGGAAATGTTACAGGCCATAGGGCAAAGTCGAAGGACAAAAAACAAGTGGTTAGTCCCTGCTACTTTTGCTATCAAGAGGGTCACTTAAAGAAACAGTGTCATGGGTATAAAGCTTGGTTCAAGAAGAAAAAAACAAAACTAAAGGTAAAGATTCTTGTTTGACAGTTTATGAGGTTTTAATTAACAACATCTGTCATGATGTGCATCAATTCCAAGCCGTACGCTCACACCTTATATCTTGTGCAGATGCACCTGAGGAGCCCGAGACCCAGTGATGCGAAGCGCTACGTATCTAGTGGGTGGCTTTTTAGTAGGAGAATCGAGGCTAAAGATTTTGTGTTTCTTTAAATACATTAAATTAGTTTGCATTTGAATTTGGAACCTTTGCATTTATTTTACGCTAATTTAAAATAAAATAGTTTATTTAGTTTTCTTTTAAAATTCGAATGTTAGTTTAAAACCTCGATACTCTAGTGGTGCGTGGTATGTGAGTGTGAATGAAGGTAACCTCGCTTACGGATAAAAATAACATTAATAGTCACAAATATGTTCGATCCCTAAAAGTGATGTGCACAAAGGTATCTAGTCTGGACATGTAGTGTTATCACTTTGAGGTGTATGCACCTATAGTGACATTCAAGACATTGAGCCAAAAACCCATGAGAAAAGTTTGACTTGAAATTGATGGGGACATCTGTCTCAGATTCCTGAAAATCCTAATATACGCGACATGAGACTTTCTTAGAACCATGTTACCCTTTAAATCTTTTGATTAATGAGGGAACGGTGAGAGTCAGTCTTTGTGTTGTGACAATTTAAGGGCCTGTACTTGACTTTACAAATATTTTGGTAATCATAATAGGAGAAATCGTGGACATATTGGATCTATAAAGAAAGGTGATACAGATATTCAGCTCAGATACAGTGATACCAGTCGGGTGAAATTGATAAAATAAATAAATTTTGGTCTATACTGAGTGTCTCATCAGTGGGAGGTCCAGTTTCAGATTTTATTGCATGGCATGGGTGTAGTTGCTTTGTAGGATCCGATTCGAGCACTTATGACACTATGTATTGAAACGTAATTTTAACGTCTATCACGAAGCCAGGTGTTGGACGTTGCGGTATTGCAATCCTTGAAATGAAGATGATATAATCGTCGAGTGTTTTGTAAACCCTAGCTGATAATTATACTGTAGGGTGTTCAGGATCAGTAGGAGTACAGACATTAAGCTGACGCACGTAATTGAAGTTTCGACGATTTCAGTTTTGATCTCTGTTCTCACATTGCATGCATAAGAGATAAGAACACATATGATTGGCTATGATTGAGGCAGAGTCATCTGTTGGTAGAGATGATTGGACCGCTTGGAAGTCTGCATACAGGTTGTACCTGGCATGAGATTTTCATATTCCGCACTTTTTCAGTATCCATGTCGTTGGGAGTGTTGGCATTGTTAATGCAAAGATTTGTCAATTACCATGGTTAGTGTGTCGTCGAGTCCCTGGCGGCTGAAAACAGTTTTCCTTGCTGCTGAAGACAGAAGCTTCTCGAAGATCACGTCAGCTTCAAGCCTCTCCACCCAAACCTTTGATCCCAAAAACTTCTATAGATGGCCCAAAACCTTTCTAGGCACATCCTTAGCACCATCTATAACCCACCTTCCATTAAGATCAGCAATGGATAGGTTCTTGGTAGCAAGTTTCTTTAAAATTGAAAATATATAAGTCTGCTTTCTCCGATACATACCCGATCCATCGGAGAATATTCCGATAGATGTCCGATCAATTGGACAATGTGTCCGATCCATCGGAAAATAGTCCAGTTACATTGTAAACTCTCTGGACACTTTTCCGAGCCATCGGAGGGCTGTCGATCCATCGAAAGTGCATTCCGATCAATCG
>PVNU02002356.1:0-27483 GCA_003013855.2 Liriodendron chinense
CCCATTTGGGTCATTTGAGACATTTGAGACCACCCATTTGGGTCATCTGAGACCACCCATTTGAGACCACCCATTTGGGTCATTTGGGACCACCCATTTGGGTCATTTGAGACATTTGAGACCACCCATTTGGGTCAATTGAGACCACCCATTTGGATCATTTGGGTCAATTGAGACCACCCATTTGAGACATTTGAGACCACCCATTTGGGTCATTGAGACATTTGAGACCACCCATTGAGACATTTGGGACCGATTCTCGAACTGTCTAGGCCTCCAGAAGAAGAAGGAAATGATGAAGATGAAGAAGAAAGTCAAATACAACCTTCAGGACCAGGTTACTCTAACACCTGCTCCCAACCAGGGGTACAACCTGCCCACTTCAACTCCTCCCAACCAAGGGCACAACCTGCCCACTTCAATTCCAACCAGCCAGGGGCACAACTTGCCCATCTAGCATCAATCAGCAAGGGGCACGACCCACCCATCTTTGCAGAATCAACATCACCAATCATCAGCCAGGGGCAGAAGCAGCCCATCCATTGGACCAAGAAATGGAAATGGCCAGCCCTGGATTGGTTTGATGTCTAGATTCCGAACTTGTATCTCACTGTGGAACCAGATGAACTGCAATGCGAGGTAAGTGATCCGGGAGGGACTGAGTACGACTCAGATCTCGAACCCAACCAGTGAGAAATCATGGTCATTGGGCCAGACCATGATTCTTCGCCCAAATCATCAACCCCCACCTCTTCAGGGGAGGAAGTGTGGGGTCCTGAATGGTCATCTGTTACCCTAACTCTTGAATAAGTCGAGAGTCATCTGAGGGCTCTGGCTTAAAAAAAAAAGCTTGTTTAAGTAGCGAGCGGAACTTTGGGACAAGCTGGGATCATCATGGTTTGCAATGCCCGCTTGTTCAAAGTCCTGTGATTTCAAAAATCCAAAAAATTGAAAACTTTCAAAAGCCAAAAATCTAGCATCTCAATTTCAGAAAATTCTCAAAAACTAAAAAACATTTCTTTTCCTACATTCAATAGTATGCCAAGTCCGTCTAAAGAGTCGCATGAGTTTGAAGTCGAATCATATGATTTTGACGTCGAATTAGACTTTGAGCTCATGGGTTTGGACGAAGCTCGGGATGAGGAGGATGATGATCCAGCTCCCGAATTAGAGGATCTCCTCAAAAGTTTGAATCCAAAGCCAATGTTGTAGCCGATGATTTTGAGATAGTAAACTTGGGGACACCTGAGATCCCTAGGGAAGTACGCATTGAAAATCGTTGCCACTAGAGATGAAGCAGAGAATGATAGAGTTCCTAGCTTCAAGATTGTCTAACTTCGTGTTTTCATATGAAGACATGCCGGGGCTCGATGAAGAGCTCGTTGTACACCATTTGCCAACAAAGGCGGATAGAAGCCAGTGAAACAAAACTTCGAAGAATGAAGCTAGAATGGGCTCTGAAAGTCCGAGATGAAGTTATCAAGCAGTACAATGCAGGATTCTTGGTAGTCTCCAACTACCCTGAATGGCTTGCCAACATCGTACCAGTACCAAAGAAGGATGGCAAGGTTCGAATGTGCATCGACTTCCAAGATCTCAACAAGGCCAGTCCTAAAGACGACTTCCCTTTACCGCATATCGACACTCTGGTCGACAACACTGCTGGGTACAAGGTCTTCTCATTCATGGACGGGTTCTCAGGTTACAATCAGATCAAAGGCCGTCGAAGATCGCGAGAAGACATCATTTATCACTCCCTGGAAAACCTTCTGTTACAAGGTAATGCCGTTCTGTCTAAAGAACGCAGGAGCAACATATCAGCGACCAATGACAGCACTATTCCACGACATGATGAACAAGAGCTTGAAGTGTATGTGGACGATATGATCGTCAAATCTCGCATATCGAAGGATACTTTGAAGATCTGAAGAAATTATTCAACAGATTAGAAAAGTACAAGCTCCGTCTCAACCCTCAGAAATGTGTCTTCGTGCAATGGGAGACAAGCTCCTTGGCTTTATGGTGAGTGAGGATGGCATCAGGGTCGACAAGACCAAAACCAGAGCAATCATTGAGATGCCCCCTCCTAGAACAGAAAAGAAATTCATGGCTTCCTTGGTAGAATTCAATACATCAATCGCTTCATCGCATAGCTCACACCTATCTGTGAGCCCATATTCAAGCTCCTCCGGAAGAACGTTCCAAAAGAATGGAATGATGATTGCCAAGTTGCCTTCGACCGCATCAAGAAATATCTCATGAATCCTCCAGTTCTAGTGCCACCTACTCTCGGTGACCACTATTGTTATACATCTCGGTAGTAGCAGAAGCCATTGGCTGTGTCCTCGGCCAGCATGACGAGACTGGGAAGAAGAAAAAGCAATATATTATTTGAGCCGAAAGTTCACCAACTACGAGACCAGGTATTCCCCAATTGAGAAGACTTGCCTCGCCCTAGTCTGGGCAACTCACAACTCCGTTAATACATGATTGCATTCCCTATTCTTCTACTCGCTCACATGGATCCGCTCAAGTACCTGTTCGAGAACTGGCACTCACTGGAAGGATAGCCAAATGGCAGCTACTCCTATCTGAATTCGACATCACCTATGTCACTCAGAAGGCAATCAAAGGGCAGGCCCTCGCCGATCATCTCGCCGCCAACTCCTCCTGGATTATCAACCGCTCAAGACATTCTTCCCTGATGAAGATCTCTTACTTATCGAAGGTGAAGAAATGAAGAAAAAAGATGAGTGGACATTATTCTTCGACGGTGCAGCAAATTCTAAAGGAGTGGTATTGGAGCGATCCTCTACTCTCCAGATGATGTCCCTATTCCTATCTCAAGGCGCATAGCATTCGAGTGCACCAACAACATGGCAGAGTACGAAGCATGCATCGCTAGCTTAAGGAGCCATAATCTTGGGCGTTAAGAAGCTATGAGTATTTGGAGACTCAAAGCTTATCATCAATCAGACCAATGGCGAATGAAAAACCAAGGACGAGAAGTTGATACTATATCTGTGTATCTTGAAAATATGATCGAAGAATTCAAAGAAATCACATTCTCATACATGCCCAGAGCCAAGAATCAGTTTGCAGATGCTCTCGCCACACTCGCGTCAATGCTCGAGATCCCGAAAGGAGCTTCAAAATGGGAGCTCACAGTCGAAGTTCAAGAAGAACCTGCTTTCTGCCTACAAGAAGAAGCCGAAGCTGTTGTTGAGCTCTTAATTGTGCAAATTCTAACCCAAATTCATCAATCATTATGCAAGGTTTGTATGGTTTGTAGGCTAATCCAATGCATGTTTTTGTGACTACAGGACTGAGAGCGGTTCCACCTAATTGAAGATAAAAAGGGCTCATTTGGGACTATTTTGATGAAGATCATTTGAGGACAAAAGAAGAGAGTAGAAGAAAGAAAGGAAGAAAAGAAGAAACAACAGAAGCCGACTGGTCTTGACCGGTCAGCCATGCACGTTGAGGCTGCTGAAGACGTTCGACCGGTCATGACCGGTCGACATGGTCGCTGGAGCTTTAATGAAGAGGACCGACCGGTCTTGACCGGTCGGCCATGGCTGCTGGAACGTGAATGAAGACGTCCGACCGGTCATGACCGGTCGGACATGGTTGCTGTACTAACGTTGAACAAGGCCGACCAGTCATGACTGGTCGGCTATGATTGCTGGAGTGACCATCCATTAGGCCGACCGGTCTTGACCGGTCGGCCATGCGTAAGAACTCAGAAGTTTCTATTTTAAGTCCGAATTTCTCTGCGCTGCGTACTTTTACGCATTCTCGATCTTTCTGAAGTTGTGGAGCTTCCTTACTATAAAAGGACACCTAGGGATCGTTCCTAGGGTATCTAAGAAGGGTTGAAGCAAGCTTGGAGGCGGCGGAAGTGAATTTTGGAGTTCCACAACTCCTTGGAGTTTGTTTTTGCTGTTTTTATGAATTTTGTAGTTGTTTCATGTTTCCTGGATCATGAGCAGCTAAACCTCTTAGCTAGGGCTAAGAGGTGAAGCTTGTAGTGGATCCAAGATGTTTCAATTCGTAGCTAGTTGGTTTTAAGTATGGAATTCATGATTATGAACTATGGTTTGAAGTTTATACAAGTTTTTGAGTAGTTTTTCTTAGTCTTATGATTCATGGATGTTTGGGAGAATTACTTAATTGCTTAATTGGTTTGTGACGGTCTGGACCTGTATGATCCGAGGAATCGGAGTGCGCTCTAGTACTATGATCTTCATGAAGGATTTCCTACCAAAGTTCTACTTTTCTGATTTTTTGTAATAGTATGGACTGTGCATGTGATTTGAATCAAGTTCAAATCCTGACCTAGCCTTGTCTTGTGACAGGACTTAGGATGGTTATGATTGTGAACTAGACCTTTTGGAAAGGGAATGACCTATGCAATTGAGCATGCTCAGCTCAGCCTACATTGAGTGAATTCTATGCATAGCACTTACATATTACAGATTGTTTGGTTTAACAGCTCTATCATCCGACTAGATAGACCTTAATGTTGATTCTAGTTGAGAGAATGAGAAACCACAGCGGATTGAACATCAAGGATTGCTACAAGTGGATCCTGAACCCCTAGTGCCTTTTTATAATTGTCTACATTCAAATTAGTTTAAAATTGTTATTCACATCAATTCTATTCAAAATCTGATTATTAGCTTTCAAAAGACACTTTTGGATGTGTTTGTGGAATCCTACATAAGTCCCTGTGGATCGACCTCGGTCTTACCGAGATTATTACTACATCGCAACCCTACACTTGGGGAAGCGAACAGCTGTCCCTGACAAACCCTGGTATGGACATCAAGCAATATCTCGAAACCCAGGAGTATCCAGAGTCAGCAACAGCAACAAATCGCCGAACCATCCAGTGTTTGGCCAGCCAGTTCACCATCAGTGGCGAAGTTCTTTACAAGCGATCCTATAATCACATCCTCCTTTGATGCGTCGATGAAACAGAAGCTGCAAAGATCATGAAAGACATACACGAAGGAATCTATGGCCCACACATGAACGGGCACATGATGGCAAAAAAGATTCTACGACTCGGCTACTATTGGCTCACCATGGAGACAGACTGCTGCCAGCATGTCAGAAAATGCTTCAAGTGTCAGGAGCATGGGAATCAAATCCATGCCCCCATCAGAATTAACAGCCTGACCACCCCCTGGCCCTTCTCCATGTGGGGACTCGACATCATCGGCAAGATTAGTCCAAAAGCATCAAACGATCATGAGTACATACTTGTGGTAGTCGACTACTTCACTAAGTGGGTAGAAGCAGCCTTCTACACTATGATTGCAGCATCCCAAGTGATCAAATTCATGAAGGAACAACATCAAATGCCGGTATGAATCCCCAATGCTATCATCACAGATAATGGGACCCCCCGTTTGTCAACAAGAAGATGGATGACTTCCTCAGCAAATTCAAGATTCAACGTCATCGATCATGCCCCTACCGTCCTCAGATGAATGCTGGGGTGGAAGCCGCAAACAAACAATAGTCAGGATACTCGAGAAGATGGTCGTGACCTATCGAGATTGGTCAGATATGCGCCCATATGCACTCTGCTACGGGCGTTACTCCTTTCGAGCTTACTTATGGAATAGAAGCAGTTCTGCTAGTCGAGGTGGAAATACCATCACTACGGGTGTTACTAGAAAGCGGAGTTGAAGAAGGAGAATGGCAACGGGCCAGATTCGATCAGTTGCAGCTAGCAGATGAAAAGCGCATGTGTACGCTAAGTCATTCTCAATGTTATCAGAAAAGGATCGCTCGAGCTTACAACAAGAGAGTCCGAAAAAGAAGTTTCAAGGTAGGCGACATGTCATGAAGAAGATTCTACCGTCGCACCTTCCGGATCCCAGAGGAAAGCTCAAAACCTCATGGGACGGGCCGCTGATCATCAGAGAAGTACTTTCCGGAGGCACCCTCAGACTCACCTGCATGAGAGGGATGGATCTTCCTGAGCCAATCAACACCGACAAAGTGAAGATTTTTCACGGGTAAGTCATTCTGACTTTATCAAGAGTTACTTTAATAGAGCTGAAGTCAAGAGGTCGAAGCTAAAACCTCTGAGAAATCATTTCCATCCACCAACAAGTGTTTCAAATAAAAAAAAGAGGAAGAAAAAGCACAAAAAAAAGAATAGAAAAAAGGAGAAAAAAGAATACAAAAAAAAAAAAAGAGAAGCCAAAGTAAGGCACCCGAAAAAAATCAACCCAAGAAGAAACACAGTCATCCATCATTCTCAGAAGGGTCTTTAGCTAAGACCAGCAACTCTATCATCATGACCTAGGATAAGGGCTGAAAGACTGCCATCGGCCGGCAATAATAGATTCCAGACCTCTAGCCGCCGTAGTTATCCAAAAGATCCAGGAAAAAAGAAAAAAAAATTGTGTGCTTAAACAAAGAGGGCGGAGTGAAAACCCGAAAGGGCGCTTCGAGTAAAAACAGTGGGCATACGGCAGACTTGGTGAAAACCCGAAAGGGCGCCGAGGGTAAAAATAGTATAGCTGCCAAGGGGCAAGCAAGATCAAATAATTGGGACGTGGTGAAAACCCGAAAGGGCGCCACGGGCAAAAATGATCGGAAAAAGCCGGCTGTAGTGAAAACTCGAAAGAGCGCTGCAGGCAATAATGGCTTAAATAGAAAAAGAAAAATGAAAAGTGCGGTACCAAGAAATCAAATAGTCCAGATCGGTTCAAGCAGGCACAGTTCGAGAACAAGAAGAAGTGTAGTCAGGAACGAAGAGCTCTACAAACTCTGACAATCTCAGGAAGTAACAGTTTCCATTGCCTACACCTTTAGGGAACCAAAGGAGCACACAGGTCAAATCTCGAAACATCGGTCAAAGCATTGGCCGAGCCCCAGTTCTGATTCCTATATCCCGACACAAAATCCAGACACACACTCACAAGACAAGTCATTGCACAATAGATTCTCAAATTTTTTTTCTTCTTTTTCATTAAAAGCATCATATTTCTTTTACACATATCATGTCATCTTTCTTAAAAAATACAAAAAAATGCATCATCATCAATCATATACTATGCAAAAAGGAATGTACAGGTGGCCAACACAATCAATCTCTACCCTCCTCCTCGGCCACATCAGGTAAGTCCTCTGACTCATAATGAAGTAGCCTCGCTCTTAACCTGCTCACCTCCATATGCAGGTAATGCTCCTCATTGCGCTCAAGGGTACGTATCGCGGTCTCCTCATCAGACAACCTCTGGTCGGCAGCCAACCTCCTCAACATCATCTCATAATGATACCGAAGTGCGGAAATCTCAGACAGCAAATGGCCATGAGTGGCCAAAAGGAATCCAGGATCGATGAATGTGCGCTCTTCAAAAGGCTCATATGAACCAGATGAAGAGCCGGCATCTCCAAGGATATCCTGCTCATCCTCATCAGCAGTCTGGTGCCAGCAAGGGATACGTCGATATAGAGACTGCTCAGCAACCCAGTACTGATATGGGGTGGTCGCCATCGGAAAAGCCCGCAGCTCAAAACCAAGCAAATCGACAGTCAAGTAACTCGCCTAGGAACTATCGACCCGAGTCCTAAAGTCAGAAGAGAAGTTTTAGATGGAAGTGCTCGACGCCCGATACCCGTGAAAGGAAAAAGAGGAACATCCTGCTCGTACCCAAACTGCCGCAGGAACCGGATAGGATGATAAGAAAAGTAAGATCGAAAGCTTACCAACATCAGAGGAAGGCGGTGCACATCGCAAAGCACTGGAGGAAGTGAAAGCCAAGATAACTCCCAACGAACATTTCAGTCACGAAGTTCAGCGAACATCCTGCGATACAATGGCTCACTCATCCTAGCCGTATGAGGAAGAAACTCCATGATGTGTCACATAAGGTATGGGCGACGGGTGCTAGGAAATGGTATAAGAACAATCAGCGAAAGACGCTCCCATAGCCAGACCTGATCACAAGAAGGAAAAGAAGTTCAGCTAGAGTAAAGCAATTCCTAAAAAAGCAAAAAGGGAAAGGTGAAGAAAAGATACCTGAAGAAATGCACAGCAGCCGCGAAGGATACGAGTGCGGCCCAGGGCACAGTCAGTCAGCCCATTAAACAGCTCAGCTAGGACGAGAGAAATGATCCCCTGCCATCGGATAGCTTGGCTCATCACCTCAAAAAGCAAAGGAGTCTGGGACTTGCGCCATCCCGAGAATAGCACCTCAGCTATCATGCAGAACATCAGTGCGTTCCGAGCAAGAATAGATCCGGCCACACTCCGTGGACCCGAAAAAAGATCATACAGCAAGTCCAAGGAGAACACTAAAGCATCCTAGCCGGCAGCTGCAGGCCGAACAAGATAGGGGATCCCGAACCAGTTCTGCGGTATTGCAGTCTTCGGCAATGTCTTCGGTGAAAAATACTGAGTATAATCCCAAGGAAGGCTGGTCAAGCGCGCAAGCTCCTCTAAAGAGGGTCCCATCTCCATGTCGTTGAACGCGAACAAGTTCAATGAGGGGACCCAGTCAATCAGTGCAGCTCCGAGCATCCTCCAGTCAATGTCAACTCTAGCCATATGGATCAGACTGCCAAAGCCATAGGACTCCAAATCTAGAATCTCATAAGCTGACAAGCTGTCAAGCCAAGCAAGCAATCGCGGAAGCTGTCAAGCCAAGCAAGCAATCGCGGACAAGTCCTCACGGGTACCCCCTCAAGAACAAAAGGCCCAGAAATCAATGACAGCTCTTCAAGGATCGGAAGATCAACGGGCGAAGGAGAAGGAAAAGCTGGAACCTCTGCAGACTCAACAGCCCCTGACCTGCCCCCAGTAACGGCTATGTCTGATATAGTCGCATCACTGTTTGAAACTGTCACGACCTCAGCCACATGAGAAGACTCGCCCACCTCATGAACAGAGTGCGCAAAGGACCGACGATCAGGAGAAGGACGGTACTCTCCATCAAAGGATTATCAGCAAAGATCACACCACACATCGTGGCATCCTGACCAATTTGACCGTCAAAAAATGCATTTGAACCCATCAAGAAGAGTCCCGGCAACCCCGATCGAAGAATCCACGGTCAGATCTGGACCTGCGGCCCTCTCCAACATAAAGTCGTGAATCCAATCATCATCCTGTCCAATCAAGGGGATCATCGAGGCATCCACACCATCCATCATTAGGGGGACATCATCAATGATCACATCAAGTCCACTCAAGCAAGTATGCCGCACATGTCGGCCATCATCAAGAGCATCCAAACCATCAAAGGTATCATCTGAACCATCCATACCATCTAGACATGAGATCAGCCCATCTATGTCCATCATACTCCCATCACCTCCATCAATCACATTATCCAGGTGGCCCACACTCAAGGGATGCATAGCCTCACCTATGTCCCATCGTCCCATCTCATCCATACCAATCCATTTCTCCCATAATGAAGGCCCCGTTCAATAAAAATTTCAGCATGGCTGCCAGTAATGGGGCCATTCAAAGCTCCACCAACCACCATCCCTAGCTCCTCATCAATGCCCCCATTCAATGCTCCATCTCTACTATCTATTAAAGAAATCTCTCCATCATTAAAACCTTCAACACTTTCTGAAGTGTGGGACCTACCATAGATAGCCCCATAGCCCCTAAATCTCCACCATCTGTTGCTTGAGAAAAGACAAACCAAGAAGAAGACAAGGAAGAAGGGAAGATGAGACAAAGAGAATATTCATGGCTGCAATCGAACCCGGACGTGCAGAGAATATGAGACAGGAGCAGTGGGTAGAATGGAATGTTCGAACCAGAGTCAACCCAGATAGCACATGAAGAGAAGTTTTGGGCGGCCCCCTGAGGGTCGCCTATACGGACGGATTCTCCCTCTCTCCTCGGGATTGGCCTCACGGTCGCTGGTAGGTGAGATTGATAGTCCACGTTAGTAGATGGCACCCTGAAGGCCGCCCAAGGCTTCAATTAACTCCAAATTTCCTTTGAGACTGATCTGAATCATCTGTAAGGTACCCCACCTATCCAATCATGAAGTATTGCGACGAACATGGGTTTGACTGAGTCAAAGAAAAGGAAAATTGATCAAGAGTGGCCCACAAGCGATCTAAGCCATTCAAGGGCTAGATAATCATGATCCAAACCATGGAAAAGCTGGCATGGGTCATCAAATAGCAAGATCAAGGGTTTGATCATTAAAAGGAGGGCCAAAATCCAAGATCTGATCATCAAGTGGGCCCACATGGCTGAAAAGAGCAGTCTAAGCCGTTGAAGTCATCATTTGCACCATGGAAAGCCTTCTTAGCCTCACAAAACATCAAGGATAGGTGCTCCAAAGAAAAGCTGAAGTCTGAAAAGGCCCACAAGGTCAATTCAAGCAATTTGGACCACGCAAATCACAATCAGCCCCGTCAGAAGCCAAACAAAGTAAGGTAAGTATGCCAAACATAAAGTTTTGGTCCGAAGACCTTAAACTACGTCGGGATCAACATCCCGAGGGAGCTCATAATAAAAACCATCATTTAACCTCAATCGATCAAGGAAAGGGTCAGATAGACTGGATCTTTTAAAGAAAAAAATTACAAAAAAATGTGTCGTGCTTCATGTACATAAGCTGTGGTTTGAAGACCTTAAACTACGTCGGGATCGACATCCCGAGAGATTTCAATAAAAATCGGTGTCTGTCTTGTTTGTTCACATCAAGATCAGATGACTCCGGACATTTTCCAAAAACAAAAAAAATATGTTTGCCGTGTTTTGTACAGTTTTGTGCTCCGAAGACCTTAAACTACGTCGGGATCAAAATCCCTAGGGATTTTTAATAAAAATGGGCATCGATCTTGACCATCAAAATCAGAATCGATGACTCAAAACATTTTTCAAAATCACAAAAAAATATATTACTAGTCTCGCTCTTAAATTTGGTTCGAAGACCTTAAACTAAGTCGGGATTGACATCCCGAGAGATTTTCAATAAAAACCGGCGTCGGTCTTGTTTGCTCACATCAAGATCAGATGACTCCGGACATTTTTTAAAAACAAAAAAAATAAATGTGTTTGCCTGTTTTGTACAGTTTTGTGGTCCGAAGACCTTAAATTACGTCGAGATCGACATCCCGAGAGATTTTCAATAAAAACCGGTGTCGGTCTTGTTTGCTCACATCAAGATCAGACGACTCCGGACATTTTCCAAAAATAAAAAAAATGTGTTCGACCTGTTTTGTACAGTTTTGTGGTCCGAAGACCTTAAACTACATCCGGAACAAAATCCTAAGAAATTGCCAATAAAAACCAGTGTTAATCTTGATCGCTCAAATTGAGATTTAACAGCCTGGAACATTTTAAAAATCACAAAAAGAATGTATTTTCAGCATGTACATATTTTGGTCCGAAGACCTTAAACTACACTGGGATTAATTTCTCGGGGGACCTTTTCCTGCTTTCAACTAAAAACCGGCATCGGCCTCAACCGCTGGGATCAAGGTTCGATAACTCAGATCATTTCCAAAAATACCAAAAAAATTTTGAGCTTTCCATAAAAACTAGTATCAATCTTGATCGCTCGAGTTGAAGACTGGAACTTTCTCAAAACAAAAAAAATTCACCATCAATTTCACAAATTCATCCCCAGCGGTCCGAAGACCTAAAACTACACTGGGATTAACTTCTTGGGGGCTTTCTTCCCAACCTACTCCAGACATGGCTGATAGTTGATCGTACGGGTGTCTGGAATCTTTAAAACAGGTAAAGGCTGAGGCGGGCAGAACGCCGCAACCCTGTTCATGTTGAACGCACCGTGATAGATAACCTTGATTAGGAAGTCACTGTTGAATCTGACGGATGTTCCCTGTTCCTAAAACTCATGAAGGGGATTAAGGCTGTTGGGAGGTGGAGCGTACCCTAACGGAATTGTGAGCAACTTAAGGCCCCAAACTAGATTGACAAAGGGAAATGTGAGGATGTGGCTCATTTTGTGGCCGAAGGAGTCCGTCGGACAATACGTGGTCTATGTGCATTGCACATGAGGAACAGGCAACTTTGTGGGTGTGTTGACTGAAAATCCTAAAAAATCTCCTCATCCGAAGATGTAAAACTATGGCACTTAATTGTGTGAGACTCGTCTTGCTTGCTGACATAAAATGGATCGGGTGCCTTACCAGCAGTAGAAGCTAAAAATGGATGAAAATTCTATACTTTTCCCTGCATTTCAGAAAAATCCAACAAAATACGAAAACATTGCAAAATATTTTCAAAAATCACAAAATATTTCCCTTGCTTTCAAACCAAATATTTTCAAAACCACAAAAAATATTTCCTTTGTTTTCAATAACTGATCCTGACTACTCAGGTAAAGATTCGGACCAAATATTTGCAAAAATCACTAAAAATTATCACTATCCCCAGCACTACACTTCAGGAGTCTCGAACTCCGCTCTCTTCACAATTTTGGATGACGGATCCGATCACCCGCAAATTGAAATCTTGACCAAAACTGGCGACCAAGCACCGTCTCAATCGCATTTATGCCCAGAAGAACATCTTGAAGTCGGATAACATCCTCGTACATTCTCATTAGCAAAGAAACAACATCTTGGGACGATGGACCTGATCGACCACGGGTCGGGATCTTGACCAACCCGCTGACCAAACATCCGCATAAAGAAGAAAGAAATCCCCAGGGGAGCACAACCCTGTAAGCAATAAGCTCAAAATTCTCTGCATCTCCAGCAAAAGCTCGCAAAATCATCAAACTAAAAGAGAATGAGCCAAGCCATGCATCCATCATCAAATACGCATCTCCATGCATCAGCATCCATCGCATCAATCATCATGTTTACCTACTTTCAAAATAAAAGTCGGTTAGCTAAAGACCCCACAAGCATCCCTAGTGGAGGCACATGCAAACCCGATTTTTATTTCAAAAAGACAAAATATTCCTATTTGCAAATAAAAACCCCACGGAGTATCACTCCCCAAAGTGGGTATCTTTTCAAAAATTCAAAAATATTTTCCCAGTAGAGCGTTCTGTCTCCAAAACACCAGGAGATCTTTCATATCTCTGGGTAGGATCCGACGCAAAAATCAAATAAGATCCGATGTCTCGCGGTTTCACCGGAGACCATCGGATCCAATGCACTCAAAGTACGGTCTAACTGAACTCCAGTGTCAGTGCGATCGTACCACATGCCAAGATACGAAAAGATGAAAGCCAAAAGGCTCGGTCAAAGAAACCATTTGAACAGGTGAAAATGATGAATTGTAACCTAAGTATCAAAATCAGCAGATTGGGTGGAAAGAGTTCACCCGCACATACCTAGGCGTGGATGCCTGAAGTACCTTGACTGAGTCCAAGTCGGCGTAGTAGAATCCCATAAGACTACATGACGCAGGGCATCTAACCACTTTGACAGTCAAGCGAAACAAGTACTCCTGGAGTGATCTGGAAAAACATCAAACATCACACAATCAATCTCAGGGTCAGTATCCTCGTAAGACTACGACGCAGAGGCTCTGCTGTACCTTTCCGATGTTAGTATCGATCGGGAATGGAAGGGTTGCGATTGGGTACCCAGGTTGCAGCAAACTGCAGGGACAATCGCAACGTTTTCTCCAAACTTCCGTGGTATGTGCGAGTTATCAATCTCCAAACAATCAACTGACTCAGATACAAAGGACAACAAAGATTCCAGACTACAATCTAGGAAATAATGAATTGCAAACCAAGCATCAAAACCAGCGGATCGGGTGGAAAAAGTCCACCCACACATACCTAGGCGTGGATGCCTGAAGTACCTTGACTGAGTCCAAGTCGGCGTAGTAGAATCTCGTAAGACTACATAACGTAGGGCATCTAACCACTTTGACAGTCAAGCGAAACAAGTACTCCTGGAGTGATCGGGAAAAACATCAAACATCACAATCAATCTTAGGGTCAGCAACCTCATAAGACTACGATGCAGAGGCTCTGCTATACCTTTCTGATGTTAGTACCGATCGGGAATGGAAGGGTTGCGATTGGGTACCCAGGTTGCAGCAAACTGCAGGGACAATCGCATCGTTTTCTCCGAACTTCTGATGTATGTGCGAGTGATCGATTTCCAGACGATCAACTGGCACAGATGCAAAGGCAAGCAAAGATTTCAGACCATGATCTATGAATGACCGGGTCAGAAGTGGGGTGTCCACTTGCTTTGGCATTCGGTTGCAGCAACCTCTACCAAAGAGGGGCATCTGTAGACACCCCACCTTCGGCTACACTGTTGGTAGAGATAGTTGGATGGATGGAGGACCATACCCCCAAATCCCATGTCCAAACTTAGCCAAACTCACCCTTGTAAGCCCTAATCCATAGCCCAACTCACCCCTAAACATCAGCCTGAAAACCCCCCATAAGAAAAATCAGTCAAAAATCCTAAAAAAGTCAAACTCACTGAGTCAACCCGCTGAGTCAAATCACCGAGTCAATCCGTCGAGTCAAACCGTCGATTCAAAACACAGAGTCAAATCACGGAGTCAACCCACTGAGTCAAATCACCGAGTCAACCCACTTAGTCGACCCACCGAGTCAACTCACTGAGTTCCAAGCAGCAGCCCCGAGGCATGTCCATACTGCTCGCGGGATCCCGAAAGCGTCCGTACGGGCGACCCCCTGGGTGCCGCCCGAACTTATTTATGGGAACTGCCACTGCCCGCTGCTATAAATACCCCCCGCCCCTTCTCATTTCGACAAGCCTTGAAGCCCAGTGAGATCCCGTCCGTTCCAAGTCCTTCTCCACCCTTTTAGCCCACTTTCCCACCAAGGAGAGCCCGAGTGACGAGAGCCTGACCACTGGTCCAAGTCTCCCAAGCCACCCAAATCTTGATCCAGCCACTCGAAGCCAATCCTTGCGACACTGTTGAACCTCCAATTTATACATTGCATTGCCCATTACATGACATGGTTTGCATGATTTTCATGATTTAAAGGCCCATCTAACATATGTTTTGTGATTATAGGAATGAGAGCGGACTTCACTCAATTAGAGACCAAAAAGGGGCCATTTGGAGCCTTTGATGAAGGCCCAAGGTGGACCAAAGAAAGAAGGAAGCAAAGAAAGAAGAAAATAGAAGAAAGAAAGGAAGAAAACAAGAAGAAAAAGAGACCGACCGGTCTTGACCGGTCGGCCATGCTTGCTGGAGTAATGCCAAAGAGGGCCTGACCGGTCATGACCGGTCGGCCAGCCCTGTCCGACCGGTCGTGACCGGTCGGCCATGCAAGTTTCAGATTCCAGATTCTAAAACAGCAATGTATTCCCGCACCTGGTTTTTCGGACCAGTTTTTTGGGTTGATCTTGATGATATTTGAAAATCCAACACATCCATGTCGAAGAGGAGCTCGACGCCGAACTAACCCAAGTGGTTTCGTGTCGATCGGAGCTACGGATTGACCGTGGTGGCCAAAACAATACGAACTGTCCGGAAAGTTCCAGATTTCGCTGTTCAACTCTGGGCCGGTCCAGAGGACTCATCATTGATGATATGAAGAATCTACTTTGGCCATCTTTTAGACCACATCCATATATGAATAACCACAAAAGTTTCAGATCAAAAGGATGTGTGGTTTGATCATACCGGTTGAAGAAAGATGGACCATCCAGAAAGCTCCAACTGCGCAGAGTTTATAAAAGCCCTAATTGTTCTAATTTTCGGACCATATTCTGGGGTTTTTTTGGACAATCTAATCCATCCATTATGTAGAGGAGGAAGTTTTCTACCAATGTTCAAAATTTGAGATCAATCCGACCTCTGTACACTCCAGGGCGTTGAAAGCAAGATGACTGGTTCTGAAGGTACCCAAAGTGCGCGATTTTGAGAGGCGGTCGGTGATGTGATTGGTGGGCCCATTCAGAGGATAATCTTGGAAATCTAAATCATCTATGAGGAAGATCACATTACAAGGAAGCTACAAACCAAATTTGAAGGCAATCCGACCATTGGTTAAGCCGTACCAGGCGAAACAAATTCTGCTATGTTGTTGTACTATTGCTGCACTATAAAAGGAGGTGCTCTCTTCTATTCCAAATCAACCAAGGACGTGGGAAGCAAGGAGTTCAAGTCCCAGGAGGCTACCTAGCCTCCTCCAGCTAGTTTTTCTTCCTTTTCTTAGTTCTAGTTCTAGTTTTAATATGTTTTTCCTTAGCTAACCTCTTAGCTAGAGCTAGAGGTGAAATTTGTAGTTGGTTCCAATGCTTTAATTCTTTTATTTCAAGTACCCTTTTCTTAATTTTGGATTTTGAAGTTCTAGTTTGAATAAAGTTTGGTTTTTTTAGAAGTTTTGTGAGAGTTTGTGTGCTCCGGACATGAGTTCCTTGCAATTCTCTAAGATTACCATGATTGGGTTGTTTGAATTAGAATTGTAGTAACCCTTGAGCATGCCATAGTCCATAGGCATGGCTGTTACTCCGAAGGCTACAAGTTCAAGTTCTATGTGCTTCATTAGAACTAGAAATCTAATTTCCAGATTTAAGTGGGATTGTTTGTGCTTGAATGTTATATCTTCCAATTAGATGAGAGATAGGACTTTGATTCTAATTGTGTTGTACTTGGATGAATGGATTGGCATTAGACCACTACAAGTGGATCCTTGATGCTCTAGTTCTTCTTATTTTCAGATTTTCCTATTTCATGTGAAAAGCTACTTTCTTCAACTTCTTAGATTCTAGTTATTAGAGTACTTGGAATTGTTTACTTCTTTCCCTGTGGATCGACCTTGGTCTTACCGAGATTTATTACTACATCGCAGCCTTACACTTGAGGCGAGCGAACAAGTTTTTGGCGCCGTTGCCGGGGAAAAAGTTAAACGGTTTTAATTGTTCTAGTAGCTATAGAGTAATCATAGTTAGGTAGGATTTTCAGTTTTTATAGAAGTAGATTTTCTGATTTTTTTTTTTTTTTAGATTACTAACAAATTCTTTTTTTATTTTGTAGGACATTGTTGCTGACATAGATCTCACTCTATTGGGTAACATCTCCCCATATCCCTTCTTTTTGTTCTTTTTTTTTTATATTAGGGTAGTTTTCAATTTCTTAAAATTTCATCATGTATGATTGGACGAATGGTGCATATAAGCATCTTTTGGAAGATGAGATGTCAGACCATGAAATTGAAAGTCTTTATGATTGGAACCATTATAAGCATAAGTATTTTTCTAAGGTTCAATCAACCTCCACTGCCGCCCCACGTAAGACGATGCGTGATTACATTAATGAAAACAATACACATATTGAGACACGATGTAAGACGATGGGGGGAATACCGGAACGAAGCAAAATTGGATAATCATCTGGGAAAAACATTACGTGATTACCGGATTGAAAATAACATGAGTGTTCCACCGGTTATGGTAAGAGGTGTGCAACAACAAAAGGAACAGGTGAATAGTAGCCAACCGGTTAAGACAATGCGTGATTACTTGTATGGATATGCCTATCAACCATCATATAACTTTTCATCCTACAATGCGTACGGTCTTAATTGGGAAAACCACCATTCTCCTTGTTCAAGGGAGGAACCAACCATGGATGCCAACAACTATCCTCAAGAGTTTCTTTCTCATGAGTCGCAACCGACATGAACTCTTGAGGATGTGCTGCGAGAGTTTATGGAAATAACTGAGAAATGCATACAAAACCTCTCGCCATCTCAAAATATTAAACCCAACATTGGGAACACCGAATCAATCCCCAACAATGAGGAGGATGAGGCTATCCAAGCCCAACCCTCTTCTGATTTAATGGATAGACTTTTAAAGGAGATTGATTTCGATGATCCCAATGTCATCATCAATTATGGTGAGTCCACTATCTCTTTTGGATGCTTTGAACTTAATGATGAAGAGATTTCAATGACGGTTGACGAACCTGAGGAATCCATAAAATTTGAAAGTGGTAGTGGGGTTGCCTACAATGAGGGTGTGGTGAATGGTTATGAACCTATGGTTTCTTTTTCCCAAGGGCATAATGATTATGAGTCTCTAGAGGATATGCATGCTAGAGAGATGGCCGAAGTCGATCTTTTTGAGTCATTCCACCAACAACACATGCCAAATTCTAGTGTGGTAGACCTCTCTTTGATTGAAAATTCTATTCCTTTGGATGATGAGGTGGCACAATCTGAAATTTTCAAAGATCAACCAATGTTAGATGATGTGCTTACCACTGAATCTGAAGAATTCTCTTTGGAAGACCTCCTCTCTATAGAGGAGGAATTCCTTACCATTGAAATAGAATTTCTTCAATCATTAAGGGAGGATGAGGACCCTTCATCCGACTATCTCGATTTCCTAGAGGAATGCTTGGCCCAATCTTCTGATCTTGATGATGAGATGATTAAGGAGTTGGACATTTTGTTAGACACGGTGCCGGTGCCTGAAGAACACCTTTCCACTGATTTACACTCTTTACCATTGTTTGTGGAAGCACCGTATAATTCTGAAATTGTGGAGGAGACAACTTTAACCAATGAAAACTTGATGAGTGTCTCTCCACCATCATGGGTCCTTCAGCCCATTGAAAATTCTGATTGGGAGGACCCATTTTTAATCAATCATAACCCAAATCAGAATTTGAGGAGATATCTTTTTGCTGCTCTTATCTCCTCCTTTTATGCATGTGGTGCACAATACGATTGGACTTCAATGATAAGAAGCACACATGTTTACTGTCGAGCAGGACTTTGGATGGTCCTCATGAGAAATTTATTGAAATTCATGAAGATCCTGCTCAACTTTGATCATGTAGTTGATCGGACTAATCAAAGGTAGGTAGGTAGGTTAGGATTTATTTTTCTACAATTAGGATTAAATAAGTCTCATCGAGACAATGGAAGATGCTAGAATTGATCAACTTGCTATCTCAGGTACTATTGTTCTCACTCTCTCATATTTTACCATTGCTCTCATGTTCATGCTAATTGCATATCTTTTTACATTGAGGACAATGCAAGATTTGGTTGGGGGGTGAGATGAGATTCCTCACCTAGCATGTTGCAACATTTCGAGTTGCAACATTTCGAGCCTCACATGCGCAAATTTTTTTGAATTTTCTAAAATTTCAAAACTCTTTTAGAAAACCTTATTTCCATGCATTCGAGATGATATGAGTATAAGAAGAGGAGATACGAAGTGTGTGATGTTGTAAGTCTTGAATTCTCCCAACATAATGGTTTTATATGTTAGTTCCCCTATTGTTGTGATTGATAAAAAATTTGAACACCTTCACACCAAGTTCACATTACACGATTTTCATGAGTTGAAAGGTTTATGTGATTTGTGGATTAGCTAGACTTTGATATAAAGGTGTTGAGAAACCAAGCCGGGGTATTTTGTCCATCCTTGTCCATGGGAAAATAATGAAAGATATGGATTTTTAAAATTCTATCTAATTTTAAAAGAAAAAGGAAAGAAAGGATGAAATCGGGAATGAAGGAAAAATGGTGGAAAATTTCGAAAAGGGCTACCTATTACCAACCGGGGGATGGTCGAACCGTAACCAAAGCCGGAAATGGGACGTAGTGTGAAAGCCGTCGCAAAGGACGGTAAGGCAAATTCCTGTCATAGGCTTGTTGTTGCTCTGTGCACCTTAAAATCCTTGGTTTACTTAATCTATGAAGAAGATGATCCCAGAAACTCATGAGATGAACTTTCACTATGCACACTAGGTTGAATTTGTTCGAGTTCTTCTATTTATCAATCAATCAGCGGGATTTTCATGTAGACACTTATTATGTTTTGAGAGTCCAAGATTTCAGCTTTTATCACCTAATTTTTCCAAATTTTATACTTATACACCTTGGAATGGATAGAATCATGGGTTCTGAGGGAGAGTTGGGTTTGGAGGTTTGAAATTGTTTCACGCATGTTTTGCTCGGGAGTAGCAAAAAGCTGGTTGGGGGGTGTGTTGAACCTCCAATTTATACATTGCATTGCCCATTACATGACATGGTTTGCATGATTTTCATGATTTAAAGGCCCATCTAACATATGTTTTGTGATTATAGGAATGAGAGCGGACTTCACTCAATTAGAGACCAAAAAAGGGGCCATTTGGAGCCTTTGATGAAGGCCCAAGGTGGACCAAAGAAAGAAGGAAGCAAAGAAAGAAGAAAATAGAAGAAAGAAAGGAAGAAAACAAGAAGAAAAAGAGACCGACCGGTCTTGACCGGTCGGCCATGCTTGCTGGAGTAATGCCAAAGAGGGCCTGACCGGTCATGACCGGTCGGCCAGCCCTGTCCGACCGGTCGTGACCGGTCGGCCATGCAAGTTTCAGATTCCAGATTCTAAAACAGCAATGTATTCCCGCACCTGGTTTTTCGGACCAGTTTTTTGGATTGATCTTGATGATATTTGAAAATCCAACACATCCATGTCGAAGAGGAGCTCGACGCCGAACTAACCCAAGTGGTTTCGTGTCGATCGGAGCTACGGATTGACCGTGGTGGCCAAAACAATACGAACTGTCCGGAAAGTTCCAGATTTCGCTGTTCAACTCTGGGCCGGTCCAGAGGACTCATCATTGATGATATGAAGAATCTACTTTGACCATCTTTTAGACCACATCCATATATGAATAACCACAAAAGTTTCAGATCAAAAGGATGTGTGGTTTGATCATACCGGTTGAAGAAAGATGGACCATCCAGAAAGCTCCAACTGCGCAGAGTTTATAAAAGCCCTAATTGTTCTAATTTTCGGACCATATTCTGGGGTTGTTTTGGACAATCTAATCCATCCATTATGTAGAGGAGGAAGTTTTCTACCAATGTTCAAAATTTGAGATCAATCCGACCTCTGTACACTCCAGGGCGTTGAAAGCAAGATGACTGGTTCTGAAGGTACTCAAAGTGCGCGATTTTGAGAGGCGGTCGGTGATGTGATTGGTGGGCCCATTCAGAGGATAATCTTGGAAATCTAAATCATCTATGAGGAAGATCACATTACAAGGAAGCTACAAACCAAATTTGAAGGCAATCCGACCATTGGTTAAGCCGTACCAGGCGAAACAAATTCTGCTATGTTGTTGTACTATTGCTGCACTATAAAAGGAGGTGCTCTCTTCTATTCCAAATCAACCAAGGACGTGGGAAGCAAGGAGTTCAAGTCCCAGGAGGCTACCTAGCCTCCTCCAGCTAGTTTTTCTTCCTTTTCTTAGTTCTAGTTCTAGTTTTAATATGTTTTTCCTTAGCTAACCTCTTAGCTAGAGCTAGAGGTGAAATTTGTAGTTGGTTCCAATGCTTTAATTCTTTTATTTCAAGTACCCTTTTCTTAATTTTGGATTTTGAAGTTCTAGTTTGAATAAAGTTTGGTTTTTTAGAAGTTTTGTGAGAGTTTGTGTGCTCCGGACATGAGTTCCTTGTAATTCTCTAAGATTACCATGATTGGGTTGTTTGAATTAGAATTGTAGTAACCCTTGAGCATGCCATAGTCCATAGGCATGGCTATTACTCCGAAGGCTACAAGTTCAAGTTCTATGTGCTTCATTAGAACTAGAAATCTAATTTTCAGATTAAGTGGGATTGTTTGTGCTTGAATGTTATATCTTCCAATTAGATGAGAGATAGGACTTTGATTCTAATTGTGTTGTACTTGGATGAATGGATTGGCATTAGACCACTACAAGTGGATCCTTGATGCTCTAGTTCTTCTTATTTTCAGATTTTCCTATTTTCATGTGAAAAGCTACTTTCTTCAACTTCTTAGATTCTAGTTATTAGAGTACTTGGAATTGTTTACTTCTTTCCCTGTGGATCGACCTCGGTCTTACTGAGATTTATTACTATATCGTAGCCTTACACTTGAGGCGAGCGAACAGACACCTCCGTCCATCTAGCTTTTCTTTACTAGCATCATCTCATTCGCATCTAGTATAAGTGCAATATTTACTTTCCTTTCAACCTCCCTGCTTCACTACAAGCACTTTGATCATTCAAGCACACAACATACATCTTGCATAAAGCACTTGTCAGTTCGAGCGTATGCTCTGGGCATGCCTGTTAATGGAAACCTGGCCATCAGAAACTCTTACTGTTTAGACCTGCATTCATACATTAGTCACTACGAGCACTTTGATTATTCAAACACAGCATGCATCTCGCATAAAGCACCTATCAGTTCGAGCGTATGCTCTGGGCTTGCCTGTTAATGGAAACCTGCCCATCAGAAACTCTTACTGTTCTGACCTACATTCATGCATCATGTCATCTATGAGAATGTACGAGGATTAAGATAGACTTTCAAGTATTAGTTTGATTCTGTGAAGTAGAGACCGTACTCCGGTACGGGCAGTGTGTGGGGTGCTTAACCTCTTCCCACCCTGTAACCGTGATCCCTTACCTCGAATCTCTGGCCGCTAATCAAAAGGAGTCATTTTAGAAAAAGAAATCTTCGGATTCCCTTCTTTAACGTTTCTACGGGGTCTAGCCGACTGTAGATTCGAAGTAACTGGCTAGTGGCGACTCTGGTCTTATATAAACTCATCTAAACACATCCAGCTTAACACGACAACCAAACAAAGCCCTCGAGAATGAGGTAAGCCAGTGGCACAAACGGTGATTCACACACATGCCCCTCTTCTTCTTTTTTCGAAAGGAAAGGGAGAACGACGTCGTCGGGAGCACGGAACGGCGAGGGTCCACATTGAGACCCCAACAAATGCCCCTCTGGTGGGTCGCGATGGAAGTACGATCGTTTGGTGCGACGCACTGGACTTTGTGGGTCTCGGCTATAAATAGAGAAGATAGCCAATTTTTCATTACTTCTCATTCATTTTTGGACTTTCGCTCTCCCATCCACACACCCAGTTATTCTCCAACACACCCAATTAATCCCTCCAACGCACCAAATTATTCCGCACGCACCCTTTTATTCAAGGTAATTGGAATTTATGGGTGCGTGGGCTGGCACGCACCCTCAAAATCGGACTTCGGATTTTTGAATCTTTTATGGGTGCGTGGACCTCACGCACCCTTCGTCAGATATTTTAAGTTTTAAGGGGGTGTGTGGGACCTCACGCACCCTTCGTCACCCTACAGTTGGGTTTTGGACAAGTTTCAGAGTGCGTGGGAGTCCACGCACCGAAGAATTGGACTTGGTGAAAAATGTTGGCCCGCTTTTTAGGGGTGCGTTGGATCTCACGCACCCTTCGTGAATAGTTAGCTTTTACCTCTTACGCACCTAAGAATTGGGTTTTGGACAAGGTTTAAGGGTACTTGCGAGTCCACACATCCAACAATTTAGACTTGGTGAATTAACATCCTTGGCCATTTTTCTGGGTGCGTGGGATAGCACGCACCTACTTACTGAATCTTTTACTATTAACTGGTTGCGTGGGACCTTACGCACCAAGAAATGCATCTCCCACTTAATGAACCAGATTATAGGACTTGTAATTTTTTTAAAATTTTATGAAATTTATTCTCACAGTTCTTGCCGTACTAGATCTTTAAAGGGTATGAGCCCCTATATCTTCGTCTCGCATTTACGTATATATGACAGTTATTTGAGGAGGTGTAGGGTCTCATATACTTAAAGATTTCTAGATCGCATTAGGTTAAAGGTGTAATTCTAGTGATTATTCAAGTGGTGTTTCGAACGTACCTTTGCATGCCTCTTCTGACCTTTAGACTTTTTGTGAATGGCTTTATGTGCTTCCTCTCTTTCCTCCCTCTTTTATCGACTTGCTATAGTTCTCAGATTGGGTTGTTAGTCTTATTTTCCAGCAGACAATGGTCGTAACTCGTGCTTCCTTGTGTGTGGCCCAAGATTGTCTACGGCGGGCTTCTTGGCTCCCTTGACTGTCCCGAGGCTTGGTCATCTCTTGATGCTCAGCACAATGAGGTGGCTAAGGCTCTAACCAGGCTAGGCGCGGACTCTTGCCCTATCCTAAAGGCTATCCGGAATGTCTCCCTCATAGCCTCCATTGCTAGCGAGCATAGGGAAGCCATTCTCGACTTCATCGGCAATTCTTCCTTTCCAGAAGAGTTGGCAATCCTTGAAGCGGCGGAGCCCCCTTTGGCTGCTTCTTTCCTGGCTTTATTGAGCCGACTTCACTCCTTATAGAAGAAAAACGGGAAGAATGAACGATTCCTTGCTTGGGTTCTCCCATTGGCGGAGGATGAGTTTCCAGACCGTCGCGCCAGAATCTAGAGGATGGCTGGGGAGGCCTTGAGGGAACGTGATAGACTCGCGGTCGACATATCTATTGCGAGGAACTGGACCAACTCCGAATACTTGAACTTCGACTTCATGTAGCAATGCATCTCCCACTTAATGAACCTGATTTCTAAGGAAGCACGAGTCCAGGCGAAGGTGGATGAGTTGAAGGCTTGGGTTTCTTCCGCTTGCTACAGACTGAGATCTTTTTTCTGACCATGGGGAGAGGGCCCCACAATTTTGTGTCATCTTATGACAGACATTAATTTTAACATTAATCAATTGATATGATAATCCAAACATTTTGGGGTTGTCTTTATAGTCTATGAATGATGATTATATCATTTTCTTTTTCTTCTGTCCTCTCTTGTTTGTATATGTGATGATGATGTCATGGCGTGAATGTTGTTGCATTATTTTCTTCTTTGCTGGTTTGGATGTGCTTACTGAGGTCTCGATTCATTTGTTTGGGCACTTGTATTTTCTCTTACCTACTGCTTTGTATTCCTTTGGACTTTGCGAATGCCTGGTTTCTGTCTGCACCGTATTTTTCTTTTCTTTGCTTTGAGCTATATCTAAGCTTCTTGGATCGAAATGGCTAGTGATCCCTCGCAAGCTGGGCCTTCAGGCCAACCACTGACTCCATCAAAGAGTAAACGGGCAGGTCCGCAGAGAGTCAATCCTCCGTCTGATCAGAATCCTTAATGGTTCAGCCTCCAGAGACCTTCAACTTTTACGAACGCATCCTGACATTGTCCAAGGATATACAGAAGAAAATCCTTTGCGATAGGGTTGTGTTACCCCCTCCGGATAGGGGTATGCAAGAGCAATGGGACGCTTAGTACGCTCCCTTGCACGGTTTCTGGTTGGAACGGGACCGCAAGGGTCTGAAGATGGTGAAGCGAGCCCGATCGTACCTGCCCAACTTATGAGGTGCGACCAGCCGAAAAGGGCTGAGAAGGGTGCCAAGCAAGTATATTTAGAAAATCAGCCAAGTCTAAGTCTGACAAGATGAGGATTACTTGGTCTACAGTCAAACTAGTGATGGCACCTCTCAAGATAAAAAAAACCCCTTCACTCGTCAACACATCAGATATGTGAAGAGCTATCAGCGGCAACGTTCTCTTCCAGAGATCGAACCTTTTGATGTATGCCATAATAATTCTTTCTTCAGTGTAAATATGTGGACGTCTGGTCCAGCACCGTTCCTAAGCTGTTCTCTGTCTGATAACAGGAAGCGGCTGTTTTTTCCTCGGTACAAGGGCATGATCTTCCTGAAACCCAATCACGACCCTCACCAACCTTTCCCCACGCACTATTTCGAGACTCTTTGCCAGAGATTTCAATCATCTGGGGGATGTCGAGATCTGGCCATCTGGCGCATTTCAGACTCGAGGTCACCTGATTCCTCAATCCGGGGTATGAAGCATGGTCCCGTAGCATTCTGGAACAACATAGGCCACCTGTGCGAGCAGTAGGTCTATACAAGGCCATCGAAGCGACATCAAGTTATTTTCATAGGGACCTGTGGTTTACAAGGGCTTCCTCACCATTGGGCATTCTATCACCAATTCCTTCCACCTACCGTATGAGAGATGAGCATCTCTCTATGGGATATGAATCGGATCGCGGGTCTTCCGATCCGTGGGAGGATTTATGATGAATGGGTTCCGAGCGACGAGGAACTGTCTCGGAAGAGAAGGGAGGTGGACGAAGGTTTCTTCTCTGAAGCCTTCTATGAGCTTTTTGCTGAGCTCCCACAGTTCTGGGTTTCAAAGATAAACTTCCATTAGAAGATTGGCTAGTCTATTTAAGCCATGGTATGAAGTGAGTATTCTATTGTAAGTTTCATATCATCATTTCTGTTTCGTTTCATTCCTTCTGTTAACGTTGTGTTTTCTTCTTTAGCTTGGATTATTAGGCCTATGACGAAGGCCGCGGCGACAAGGTCTTCTGGAGGAGGATGAAGGAAAGTTCCCCCGTCCCAATAAACTATCTCCCACTTGGGAGTTGGCCGGCTTTCTGGCCTATTGGCTGAGCTGCGTAGCACTGCCGAGCTCTAAGCAAGCAGACGATGTATGGGTATCCTGTTTTGCCATTGCGGAGCTTTGGCAAATGGTCACTGGTAGCGTTGGCTCCAGTGGTTCTATGTCTATCTACTGGCCTTCGGTTATTCATCAGCAATAAGGAACGTGCCGCCTACGAGATGAATTTGGCTTATTGTGGGTGGCACTTCTTCTCTGGCTGGCTAGGAGTATATTTTTCCTGGGTCTATGGGGCAGAATGCGGAGATTATATCCAACCCAGGAAGGTTCCACTATATTTCTTCCAGAAGAAGAGAATGGTTGGTCAGAACTTGACAACCTTGAAGCCAAGATCGCCCGATATGATTATGTTCATTTCTTCCATTCTTGGGCACCTGCAGCGGAGAGTCCATCCGTGTGCAGACGACAACAGCATCGATTACTATGAACTCTCGTTCCTGACAGTGATTCACCCATCGTTGCTGCCGCTGCTGAGGGGCTGGAATTCTGGAGGGAGCCTTATACCCTAATCGCTTCACTCGCCAGTTCGAGTATGACCAAGGGGTGCCCGAGACGCTAGAGCCGGTGACCCGTTGTTGGGGTCCCAAATGGTGGACACTCTTAAAATAAGCCAAATAACCATATACCTCTGAAGGAATCGCGCAAAGACGCCTTCTGGCGTGCAAAAACGGAGGTGTACGTGACCTCCCCGGACTTGGCCCAATTCCTTAGCAGACCCCGTTGATCACCGTGATCAGAACTGTCCGGAATCAGACCTATGACCTCTTTATGATTTATGATGAACAGTGCAAGTGGTTTGCGCAACAAAACGGGCCCCACAAACGCCCCAAAAATCAAAACCCAACCGATGGAGCCCACATTTACGTGTCCGACACACCCTAAAATCCGGCACTTAACTTACAGGTGCGTTGAGCCCAACGCACCCGTAAATTAAGTCCACGCACCCTGAAAAACAACATGCTGGCCCACCATTTCGCGAAGGCCCACGCATCCAACGCACCTTGAAAGCTGATCAACGCACCCATAATCAACGGACGGATTAAAAGATGGGTTTCAGGTGCGTGAAGTCTCACGCACCCCGACAGATGAACCCCACGCACCCGTATGATCTTCGGACACTTGCAATGAGGTAAACAGGTGCGTTGGGAGCGTCCAACAGGTGCGTGACACGTGGCGTCCTGCTATTGGTCGACTTCACCTATAATACCCCTCGACCCACTCATTTAAGGACGACGACGACGAGGAGAGA